>JBCEWB010903890.1:0-11633 GCA_039654565.1 Peronia peronii
ATCTTAATTAGTTATTTATTTTTCAAGATGGCCGCCGTTGCCATGGCAACAAGCAATATATTGAATTTTTTATGAGTGAAATAAGGTCTCAGTGAATGATCAGTTCATACCAGGGATGTTTCTGATGGCTGAGGCCAAATTTTAAAGAACTTCAAATTTCACCAGAGCACCCCCTTAAAGTTTGACCATTCAGGTAGAGCATCCAGTAACAGTATGTTGCTAGCTATCCTCCAAATTTTTTGCAGTCACATTATAGACCTTGCTCTAGTCAGTACTTTTTGCCATGGTAAAATGCTGACAGTTGAAGGTAAAGAATCTAACAATCTGTTTTGTGGTTGAGTGCCGATGTAATCTTTTAGCTATTTCAGAATCGTTCCTTGTTCATGCTTGAAAGTTTTTGGTATTCTTTTTTTTTCTTATAGAAAGCTGTAAAACGCCCTGGCAAGCCCCAGTCTGGTAAAGGTGGGAAAAAGAAGAAGACCACCTCGAAATACACAATTGACTGCACTCATCCAGTGGAAGATGGCATCATGGATGCTACCAATTTTGTAAGTGTGAAGATTTGGTGGGAAGGTCCTCATTCTCCCTCCCCTCTCCTCTCTGCATTTGTTTTACCCACCTATTACAGTGCGGCGATAGCTCCATATCTTCTTTGTCAATTTCTGTCATCCAAGTTCTCTATTTGATACATATTTAAAGGCTGTGACCTGCAGGAAGAATTCTGTGCTCTTGAGCGCTGAACCGCTTGGCTTTTATCACCATTACCCATTTGGAACCACCCATCTATTTCCAGCAAGTTTAGAGTTTAGTAGTAGTCAGGATTTACTTAGATTTCTAGGATAGAGCTCTGACTTACAAATCTCCGGATGATTCATTGTACATGTATATATGCAGTTGAGATGATATTTGTTCTTTCAAAGATCATTTAATATTTGAGACCATCATAATTGGGACATAACAGATTTGAAATGTTTTATTTTATAGTAGTGAAAATCTTGTTCAAGAGTTCTAAAATTTATGTGATGAGGAATGCTCTGTCAATGGCTCCTTAGTAATAGTTTTCATTGATTTTGCTCTCATATTGTGTGTCTGTGTTTATGTGTTTGTTTGTGTGTGAAGTTGCACTTCATTAATAAGTGCCAACAAACACTAGGGTCATCTTCCCTAGTTCCATATTAGGGCCACCTTCCCTAATATCAGAGTGGCATCTGCTGCTCATTCTGTATCTTGGCAGGAAAAATATCTGCAAGAACGCATCAAGGTTGATGGCAAGACAGGCAACTTTGGAAACAATGTATCCTTAGAGCTGCAGAAGAACAAGATCAACCTGACAAGTGAGATTCCCTTTTCTAAAAGGTAACCTCAAATTGTCAATATAATAGTGAGAGAAAAGACTTTGGGACTGTTTTATTTACTGTAGGAACTTGCAAATCATGCAAGTAGCAATATGGCTTGCCTCTGATTTCTCATCCAGTTCCCCCTCTCTCAAATTATAAGGGCACACAGATTGGCATGAGTGACATGACATATGAAAATCAGACAGTTTTTTTTGTTGTTGTTTTTTTTTAAACCAGGAACTGTAAAAGTAAGGCACAAAGTTTGGCATCTGGAAATAATTTCCCTCTTGAGTTAGTAGTGGCATACATTAGTAGCAGTGAAATTACACCTGAAAAATGAAAACAGCAGAATGTGAGACTGGCAGCAGTGATTTGATTTTTTTTTTATCATAATGAACCATGAAAACAAGAAAATAGGTCTTTTCCCCTTTCTCTTCTTGAATCATTGGCCTACACTGGCATCAGTGAAATCACTTCAGAAAAATGAAAATCAGCAGACAGTGACACTAGCAGCAATGATTTTTTTTCTTCTTTTCTTTTCTTTTCAGCTTTTATCTATATGCTATAAAAATTAACAGGCTGTGAAATGAAATGTAATTTTGTCTGCTTGCATCAAATTTATGTAAGCCTCTGTTTTTGGCAGAACTTATCTGTGGAAAATTCATGGACACATTAGAAAAATAATGTTCATTCTGTGTCAGGTTTGGCCTGCAATTTTTCTAATCATCAGCATTGTCCATCCATCCATCCTTAGTATTTATACTAGATCTTTGTATGAGCCTGTCTCATAAGGTGGCTCCTTGTGACTGTGTCTCAATAAAATGGCCTGTATTCTGGTTCTTGTTTTTTTTTTATGTAAAATAGTGTTTATTTCCCTGAATGCACTCAAGTTGTTGAAAATTTACATGACCGTCCATGTATATTTAATCGATCTTTATATTAGAAAACTCTCCGGAGGTGAAGAAAATTTGGACATTTCAAGAGGGTCTATAGGAAGATGGACAGCAATCAAAACAGTGCATTTCTAGTTTTTTTTTTTTCTTCTACAAGCCTTTTTGAATGGATGTCTTCGTTGTTTGAACGATAGATTGGCAATTTTGAAGCCTCAGGGCTAAATTTTAGTGAAATGAAAAACTATGAGTGATCTTTATATGCATTGTCAAACCTCGTACATTAATTAGACATCTAAACAGTGCTATAGTTTTAAGTTTACTACAGCAAAATGAACAAAAAAATAATCCAACTTTCAAATGACATACACGAATGGCATAATAATAAATTAAAGTCAAATCTATGCAGACAGGGAGCATTTTGAAAATAGAGAACATAGACTTTGTGAGGTTGCAACAATTGACCAATACATTATTTTCATGAAAATTGCTTATTTTCCAAGATATTTGAGGGCAAACTGTCTTCGACTTTATTGAGGTCCATTATCCTATTTTCCAATCCACCTTTTGAGACGGACTCATTTTTTTTTTTTTTCTAACAGCTAAGTTACAGAAATGCCAGTAGATCAGATACATAAGAGTGTATTGTAGAAATGATTAGTATCTGCTGAAGTTGGATTTTCCTTGTACATATAATTATTTGAAACATTGTGATCTGCAACCATCAGTGTTATGTGGATCATGCCACTGAATGTTTTGTTCATCACCTGAGAGGCTGAGAAACTAATACTGTTTGCTCGGTCGTTTTCTCCGCAGGTATCTGAAATACCTCACCAAGAAATACCTAAAGAAAAACAACCTGCGTGACTGGCTTCGGGTTGTGGCATCATCGAAGGAAGCCTTTGAGCTGCGATACTTCCAGATCAACCAGGATGAGGAAGAGGAGGAGGAAGACTAAATATTTGTTTCTGTATTTGTTTGGCTTTTAATGGCAAATAAATTTGGACTGTAGAACGTCTTGATTTCATATTCTTGAGCATATGGTTGAATGTAACTTTGTGGTTAGCCTGAGATACTCCTGGAGTACACTTTTTTTTTATATGACTAATGATTGAAACAGACTGAAGTTACATGAAATAGAACAAAAGAAATTTAATCAAATCTTTCAATTAACTGTGTACACGAACATCAACAATGCAAGACAATCTTGAATATTAAAGTTAAGTGTAGCATAGCCTATTGGTAATTTGTTCTCAGAAATACATGCAAAACAAATCACAGTGTGTTTATAGCATTTTTTCATTATTATACCTGATAAACTTAGAACTAATAATAATACCATGTTAAATGATTTTAGTTTTGTCTCTTATGTATATGAACATAACTGACAAAAAACTTTGATGGGCACAATTAGTGTTTATAACAAGAATGACATAGTAAAGCTGCTGACAAATTACTGTCGTGGAAATGACAACTTGATAAAGCAGTATATACATATGAGAACATTCGATTGACATATAACGATGTTACTTTAAATAAATCATTTTATTGATGAAAACATCCAGTTTACATTACATACATGTACTGCAAACTTGCTGAAGTACATTAATTTTATAAAATTTACACTTAGTTCATGTAAACAGTAAAGATTATGTTATTGAAGATAAATTGTAATTCTTTCCAAATGATAAGTTCATGAAAATATTGAAGAGACTTGGAATGATCTTATTCTTGATGAAATAAATACATGCACAGACATTTGAAAGTTTTCCTGATGGGATCTCCATGAGAACGTATCCAGTGACATAGAACAATCCTTGTCTTGGTGAAATAAATAGGCCTGCTGCACATTTTAATGTTACTCATGACATTGTGAGTGATTCTACAAACATGATACAGAGGGCAATAATAGTAATGAAATGTACAGATACTTAGCTGATAAAACCGCATGACAATGGACACTTTTGTATTCTAATTTCTGAAACAAAAAAGATTTTCAACTTTAAGTTTTAACCTTATTGGGTTTATGAAAGCACTTGTTCTAGTTCTGTGTACATTTTTTTAATGGTGCAGGAACGTTACTAAAATCTTCAAACTCAAATGTAAGCTTAACCTAGACCTATGTTCATGCAGTGTACATGAGGTATGTAGAATTACTATTCTATGTGTTCATATATACATGTATATACATGTTAATGATTAATACTTGTTTATAATATACATGTAGCTGTTTTTAATGCTCATAGACACCCTATGCATGATGGTACATGCACTCATGTTACTATTGGTAGATAGTGATACAGATTACATGTTCAGACAGTTCAGTTCTCATTGTTATGCATAACCACAGAGAAATTCTGTTTCATAAAACAAAGTTGCAGACAATTCGAACATGTCCTCCTAGTACTGCTACAGAACAAAAAGACATGCTGTACTGTAGAAGTTGAAAAATGTAATTTAAAAATGAGTAAGCTGAATTTGATCTACATCGTGTTCTAATAAAAATAAGTCATAGTAGTTACTCCTATATTATAGCCCACGTGCAGAATATGCACTGATGATACATGACACAACTGACTTTGATTGTGGCATATAAATGACGCCCAAAAATTTGGTTGTCCCCCTTGTGCCCCTCCTGCCGGTTCATCATTGGTTTCCAGCGTGTGAAAAGGTAAATAATCCTGTAAATCTGTGGAACAAAAAAAAAGCGGGGGGGGGGAAGGGGGTGACCTTGAAGCTAATTGCAACATAAAACAATAAATGATTTTTTCACAGGCATGTACTAATTTAGTACTATATCTCAGTCAGTCTCACGAACAACATACATGTACATGTATTCAAAAATCTACTACAACAACCTGACCATAGGAAATATATTTAAAACAAAAATAAAAAACAAAAGTATGGTGCACCATTTAGGTCTAGTGTTAGTGAAATTTCAGAAAATTATTGTACGTATAATTTCAGCATACTTATAAAACCGTTTATTGTATACTGGTAAATATAATTGTTGAAATTGATGAGCTATTTGTTGTTGACCCTATCATCACTTCTGTTTCGGCCAAAGTTGTTATTTTTGCCGATGAGTCAGCAGATTTTGATGTTCTCGTTGTTATTGCTGTTGTGATGAAGTTGGTGAGGCTGTCACTGCATATTATTGCTGTTTATTGTTGCTGCTGCTGCAGATGTTAATACTGTATTACTGTCATCTTGTGCCGTCATCATAGCCATTGTTGTTGTTGTAGTTGTCAATGTCATTGTTGTTGTTGCTGTTGTTGATGTGGTTATTGTTGTTGTTGTTGTTGTTCACCTGTTTCACACTGGAGTTCAGATAGCTCTGATAAATACATTATTCTCAACCTGGATCTCTTTGAATTGATTGGTGTCAGTGTCCGCTATTGTTTGTGTCCTATTTAAGAGTATACCTGTATTTCACTCCCTGAAAAACAAATCATGAGTTTTAGTTACTGAGTATACGTTGATATTCGCTCACTCTCTGTTTATTAAGAATCTGGGCATATTTAGTGACAAAGTCATAATCAGTTCGAAATCGGATACTTTTACCTAAGTTTCGATATTTAGTCCCAATATAAAACGAATCGTAGTCGAATTATTGATATAAAAAAATTATAATACATGTACATGTATTCATGGACCTGGCGCACCGTCGCACTACAACTCTCAAGTTAGTCTAAGTCAGGGACTCAGACTGGACTGTGGAAGGAAATGCACAGAGAAATAGAGAAGTGGAGTAGGTTGGAAATCTAGGACGAAAACCCCCGGCAGTGAGTGACAGAAACTTAATTATAGAATGAAGCTTATTGAACCTACAATGGTTAAATTTCGGAGGAGCAAAAATACATACATATACATGTAAATAACAAATGGTAACAACTGACACGGAAACGGGACTAAAATAAAAGCAGAGCTACTGAAATTTACCTGATGTTAATCAGCGAATCAGTCGAAAAAGTGGAGACAAGAAAGTGAGAAGGAAGAAAAGAAAACATGGACAATTAAAACAAAAGAGGTACCGGTAGGAACTTCCCGAGCCCAGCCTAATCCACTGACCGCAGCTAACCCAGTTTTCTCCACTATTATAACCCCAGTTCTAGCGCTGAAAGTGAGAGATTCAAATGTTGCCACTGTTTAAAGTACATGTATCACATTCATCTCAGAATTAGGAATTGGGTCTATACGATCTGTAATTTACATGTATGTCCAAGTTAATTAGGGGATATTAATTACATGTATATTTTATTGTAGACTTACTGGCATTTTAGAGATACATATCTGATGACAGGTGTGGACAGACAAGACAAGAGCGGGAAGAAGGACCAAAAAATTGAAAAGTGCATTTGATTTTGTTGGGTACCAAGATGTCTCATCTTTTTCCTCCATGTTGATTCTTTGCAATGTAAAGTTACACAGACTTACAAAGTGTGCAGTACATTGCATTTACTTTTTAGACAGAGACTTTTACCAAGGACTGAAGATACAAAGACTAAGTGATGATGCTGTGCCAAGAGTGTTTCACGCACGCAGCAGAGAAACTATCACTAGATCAGACAAACACGCGTACTTTGCCGAAAAAAAAACAAACAAACAACGCAATTTACCACCTCCAAGTTGCTATCACTCCAGTGTGAAGAAACGGACTAGAAGAATGAGCATTCTTTCTCTCATCCTTCTTGATCTTTCCATGCCTATCTCTCGAGAGTACTGAATGAATTGACAGCCACGAAAGAGAGTGTTTCTCTCGTGACAAAAGAAACGAAAATTGAAGAAAATGGTGTCAAGGAGAGATTTAAAAAAAAAAAAAATAAAACGGTGCATATTCTTCAGGATAATCTGTTACAACAGAACTTCAACCTATCACAGACTGAAATTGAAACGAAAACAACAAAACTAAAACTTCAAATAATAATGTTCTATTCTGACGACGTAAAGTCTTTCGCCATCTGCTTCATTGTTACAGTGATCAAATGTGTACAAGCATTTACATCTATCAAATCTAACACCAAAAGAAAATGAGATTTTGTTTGATAATGGTGAACTGTATCAAGTCTATTTTGTTTTCTCTCTTTGTGTGCGTTTTTACAATGGGATCTGATTTGCTTATTAAATCACACATGTACAACACAAATACATGTACATCATGCATAATTTGACTTTCTTCTATTTCTTCTTTATCTCTTTTGTTTTAAGTCGTCCAAACAAAACAAACAAAAAGGGAAGGGTGAGGTAGAGGCAATGCTGTGTTTTATGATCGTTCCGTTTATGTCCTTATAAGCTTCCAGTGGTTGAAAGATTATAATATTTTACACTGAATGTTGTTTCTTGTTTGTGTTTTCAGATTGTCTAGACGATGATTGGAGATAGAGATGGATCTTTTTTTTTTTCAAATTTATTTTAAAGTATTGACAGTCTTTCAAAGCCATTTCCATTTCAGAATTTTCGACACAAAAGCCTACACATTCTTTCCTTTGCTATTATTGTTAATAAATGTTATAACTAGCCTGCTCCTGAACTAGAATATTTCATGACAATATCTATGTTGATAATGCACATATGTTTAAATATGTATGTTTGATATGATGTTATTGTTTTTTTTTATATGTACATGTATTTCATCATGAAAATAGTTTCTTGTATTAGTATTAATATACATGTATATGCATTTGATCAGTAATGAAGTAAGTTCATTTAGCATGACAGTATGGCCTTTCTGTCGTGGACAGACATGACCGTTACATGGTTTGGACTTCGACAAACATGGCAGCATATGTGTTTTACTAGCACATAACAAAGAGACCACTTTTTTTTTGCCAGGACAACTTTACAGTATAGTTTTGGACATGGATATGCAGAATACATGTAGTACACTGTTTAGGACCTGGACAAATGTGAGAGTACACTGTTTAGAACTGGGACATGACTCTACACCGATTAGGATTCCACGAGGATACACCTGTTTTCACCTGGACAAACATGATAGTGCACTGTTTAGGATTAGGGCATAAATGACAGTACACCAATTAAGGACTTGAACACATAGGACAATACTCTGTGCAGGACTTGGAGACACAGGACAACATTCTCACCGTTCAGGACTTAGACAATACCGTACATATTTTTACTTTGACATCCCTGATCGTTCAGGTTTTTTTTTTATCCTTGACATACCTGGCGATTCAGGTTTTTTACTTCGATTTACCACACAGTAAACACTGTTTCAAATCTGGACAAACAGAACAGCACACCGTTTAGGAATTAGACTAACATGACAGTACACGCCTTTAACTTTGAATTAGCATGAAACATGAAGTACACCACTTAGGTCGAGAACAAACTTTTTCATCCATTTCATATCACATATTAAATGAAACTTAAAACTGTATTCAACCTATGATGATTGCCAGAATGTTTGTTTTAATGTATTAGTAAATTCATTTGATCTCCGGATGGCTATGTAAAGTTTATTTGGTGTTTCCTAAAATGATCTGAATATTTTCACAGATCTGTGCCATACTAAAAACTATATCATCCCTTGTGAAATGATGTATTATTACTTAGTATGCATTTGTGTTTATAGGCCTCTTTTATGTGAAAATGTACATTTATCCAGATGAAAATGCAGGTTATTGTGATCTAAGGTATGATTATGTGATTTTCTGTTCAGTGCCAGAATGCTACTGACATAAACAGAACACAATTGCCAGATGTCTCTAGTCTTACTTGCTGTGAAGTAAATGCACGGGAGTGGAGATAACCAGAGGCCTCCGTTTTAAATTTTGCCATGTGAAAGTAGCCAAACTAACCTGTCACCTTTTGCAAGTATCTTACAGTTTGTATTTAGTAACCCCTCCTTATGTTTTACATGTAAAACGCGAAACGTATTACAAACAAAAAAGAAGAGAGAGAGAGAAAAAAAAAAACAAGAAAAAGAAATAAACAGAAAATGGGATAAATGTAAATGATAATGTTTTGCTTTATAGTCTTGCCTTTCATTTTCCATGTGAACTTTGACTGAGTGAATGGCTGTTAGTTTACAGTATAAACATATAATATACTACGGTCACAATTTAATTTTCAACAGTCATGATAAGCAAAAGCTTTCACTATGAAAGAACTTACTTGTTTAAAAAGTTGAGAAAGCAGTTGAAAGCTGTTCTGTCTGAAATTATATTTGCTTTGTCACTGCTTTTTCTTTTTTGTATGGATCTTACCCCAGCATCACTTCTTTTCTTGGAAAATGTGTTTTGTTTCTTTGAAATAAATTCATGAAAAGAGAAATAGGCTAATCAGTGGCAGACATGGTCTTGTCCACATGCTATGTCAAATAAACCAAAAAAAAAAAAAAGAGAGAGAGAGAGAGAGAGAGTGAGAAAGGCAGGGGAGGGATAGGGGATTATGTTTCAGTCTACAGTCCTGCCATTTCCTTTTTCATATATAATCCATTACTTCTTCAGTATTTAAATTCCTGAGAATTTGGATGTCATCTGTTGTGAAATAGTGCAGTCACTATTTAGTATGTATTTGTGTGCATAAGTGTCTTGTATGTGAAAATGTACTTGTGTCTGTATAAAAAATGTAGAATTTGTATGATTTAAGGTATGATTATGTGATTTTTTGCCAAGTGCTAGAATGCTGCTGTTATATAAACAGAACAATTGCCAGACGTCTCTGATGTTATTTGCTTCGAAGTAAATGCATGGAAGTGGAGATCACCAGAAGCTCCCATTTTAAATTTGCCATGTGAAAGTAGCCTAAATAATCTGTAAGCTTTTGCATACATACTGTCTGTATTTTTAGACTGAAATTTTAGGAAAAATGCCTCCCAAAAACTGAACTACTCATGCATAGAAAAGAATAACTTGCAACATTATAATAATTGCTATATTATTAAAACTAGTAGAGAACTCACGACTTTCGTGGGAGATTTAAAAAAAAATTAAATACATGTGTAAGACAACCCTGTCGTGTGAGACAATGTATATGACAAGCATGCACGCCTAAATGTTGATATTTTGGATGATTAAGATTGAACTGATCGTTACTCCAAGGAAATGTTTGTTGTTTTTGAGTGCAATTTAATTGTTTCAGTTCTCTTCCTAAATCTCTCTTTTCGTCAGTGGATCGGACAAAAATCAATCAATATTCGTTTGTAATTTGTTGGGTGTGACAACTAAAATTTTAAAAGCACACTTTAGATCTGGACAGAATAGCCTATTTTTAAAAGAAAATTTCATATGGAAAAATGGTGGCCTGTGGTTTAAGAGAGAAGCGACACGTGTTCCCAACTTGCCAACTTGTGTTCAGTAAGATTTCTAATGGACCAGCAAATTTCATCTCCCTTTCAATACCTTGAGAAATTATCTTGTAGAAGAAAATTACTTGAAGGGTTTATCGGCTATCTTTTTTTCCCTGTAGAGCTATATATATATATATATATATAGAGAGAGAGAGAGAGAGAGAGAGAGAGAGAAAGAGAGAGAGAGACAGACAGACAGACAGATATCATCAATATGAAAAGTACATGTATGAGAAACTTCAAACGCTAGAAAAAAATGAACACAGTGTATGATAGATACATCAAGGAATCGGCATCAACAAATGCCGGATATAGGGGACGTTTAATTATAACACAGGTGTATAACATAAGCACAATAACATACTTTGTTCTTATACACGTTTATGATTCCATAATACGTCGAACAAGTTATAGTACATACAACATGCATCTCCTTCTGCGGCCTTCCGCTCGTTTCTTAAAAGTCCCTAAATACTATCAAATAATGTTAGCTTTTAACTTTTACTTTGCAATATTATTTATTTGCAAGAATGAAATTTTTAAAAAATAATATAAAGATGTAGGCAGTTTCAGGATCCATGACTTCTTTCATTTACAAAAGTGGTGATCTTAGCTGCACAGCAATATTTTTTCAATGTTCAAACGGATTTAGATTTTCTAAGGCATATGAGGAGAGATTTTAACATAGGCTTACATACACGTCCATTGTACACTATAGTTTTATACCCAGCCAAATTATACCTTCATTGATGTGATGTCATAGTCATACTACAAAGATTCAGCGCTGCCATTGAATCTCACGACCATCCTCTCTTCATTGCCAAGATCACAAAGCTAAGCTGGCATGATCCTGTCACAAGCTCAACGGGACTTGCAAAAACCATCTTGCAAGGAAGGTCCTATCAATGCAAGGAAGGTCCTATCAATGCAAGGAAGGCCCTATCAATGCAAAGAAAGTGCTATCAATGCAAGGAAGGTCCTATCAATGCAAGGAGGGTCCTATCAATGCAAGGAAAGTCCTATCAACCAAATGAGAGGAGACGATGGAGAGGGAACGTTGGGAGGATAACATCATACAGTTTTTAGATGCCT
>JBCEWB010904001.1:2103-15655 GCA_039654565.1 Peronia peronii
ACAGTAGCAAAGTAGTCTCCCTTTGCATGCCATGTTATCTGGCACAGATCCTGTGATCAGGAAATAGTACAAAATATCAATCACTAAATGTGCTTTGTGAAGCCTACTATCTGTAACCCCAATCTCTGTTGGGTAAAGAGTAATCTTTATTTCACGGCTTCATAGAATATCGTACTATGGAAGTTCCAGTGCTGGCACAATTTATTTTCAAATCAAGCATTTGAACAAAGCAATCTTTCACACACTTATACATTCACATTGCAGTAGAGCTCAAGGCCAAGAGCAGCGGGCATTTTTTGTGAAGAAATAGATCACATGGATGAATTTGAGTTAGGTTAGATTCAGTCCAACCATACATTTTTCAAGGCTTTCTTCACCAAGTCATGATCTATGCATGTTCACCCATTGAAACAATGGTTTTAGATGTTTCGTGAAAAAAACAAATTGCCTTTTGCTGAAGCGCTTCTTCTTAATGAATTACTCCAAAGCAATATTTCTTCTCAATAGTTACTTATAGCAGATATATAACAAAGAAAATATGATGATGAAGGCAGCGAGATGGCCAGACATGGAAATCTATTCCAGAAAATTTTTGTGTTCACCTTTGTATGGGTGACCTTGATCCGCAATCCTTTATCAACATCCTCTAGATCTTCATACGCAGACCATTCAACAAACGATTTACTTGCTTCTGTAAAAAAGACATAAGTGATCAATACTGACAACAGCCACATTTATCCATATTCAGATGTCTTCAGACTTATATAACTTAGGTAACCCATAGGCAAAGTGTCATTCATGATGTGCCATCACAGGACAAAAACTGACAACCTTTTCTCACAGCCTAAAATTAGGCATATCACGATGAAATCAGGCGCTTGTCAAACTGAGGCGACTGGAAAAATCTCCTGTTTTTTTCAAGTGAATGAATTTTTAATGCAATTTTTTTTCTTCACAGAACCCTTCTATATCACGTATTTCAGAGTTAAATTTCCTGAAATTGACTGAGTAAAAGCCCAAGGAGTGTAATTTAGTGGCAGGCCTAACAAGGACTAACAAGGACTAACAAAAGCCATTGGCCATTTTCTCAATAAATTCAGCTGCAACAATAGGTCTCCCCATCATCCATAATTGCCAATATCTCAACTTCTACTTCAGGTAGGGGAAATGAATAACCTTCACAGTGATACCAATAACTCCATATGCTCAAAATTTGATGAGAGCCTGATTTTATTGTGTCACATCTCATATAAAGACAATGAGAAATGCTGATAAAACACAAGCTAAAAGTTTTCCAAAGATCACAGGAGTTAATATATCATGTCATTTGTTATGTATTAAAATATCACATTCAGAATATTCTTAAGTTACCGAAGTGCCTAATTTGAGCTAGGATTTGAAAACTGCCAGGATGATTATTCAGAAACACACTTAAGCAGCAATTTTGTTTACCTTACAAACTGCTATCTGCTACAAACCTACCACTGCTTTCTCCACTGTCTTCAGAACTATTCAGGGTTTTATCTGTATTGGAGCACAAAAGTTTATCTCCCAGGCCAGGGTTCAGTATAACAACACTGGAACCTCTGAGGGGAAGACACAAGTCATGCCAATTAATCATTGCATGAAGACTGGCCTTTTTATATTATGAGAGCTGTTGACTCATGACTTATTGTATATGAAGGCTTGACTTTTTTAATCATTACAATGTGATCTTTTCCATAAATTTATTACTATGGATAAATCAATCTATAATTAATATATATATTTAAATAGAAATGAAACATATTTAGATAGCCAAAATTCAATATTTTTACCTCACTGCAGTAGCTAATGTGGTCATTTCAGTAGAGTGTTTTAGATTGTTCCATTTGGTTTTATTTTGTTTTTTTCAAAGATGTTTTCAGACTCTGATGGCATTTCTTTGCTATCCAAATCTTGAACTGTACAAAACTAAGTTGCCTAAAACAATGTGCTGTTAATCGATCTATAAGTATTTAAACATTACCAATTAATGAAACAGCCATGGCACTTATTACAAACTTCTTGCAAATCACAGTGTTAGTGGATGTAGTTTCTTATACAGTCTGAATGCCTGTGCGATATGGCTTGGTCATACTTCAGTACTTACACCACAGCAGCAATGACGTTGATGGATGGGTTAGGGTTCCATGCCAGACAGGTCACTTTGCCACCCATTTTTAAAGTTTTCATGCATCGACCTGTAGCAATTTCCCACAGCTTGATCGTCTCATCATCAGAACCTGAAATTAAAGAATATTATTCAAATTACATCACCCATGTCCAAGAACATCATTAGTGTTTTTTAAAAAGAAGTTATGTGTCTTATATAAAAGATGACAAAATAACTGTCCTGAACCCCTGGTACTGAAAGAATCAACAAGTAAAGAATATCCATGGAGCCGTATAATTAGCAAAACCCGAAACTGTTTTGCTTTTTGAAATGATCATTAGCTTCAAACTATTATACTTCAAACAATAATAAATGTTGGTCCTCAGATCCTCATTGTGAAAGGATGAAAGCCGAACACATTCACATACATAAAATTTACAATAAACTTTGGCTGTATAAGACAGCATGAGACAGCGGCTGTAAAACACAGTATAAGAAAGTGACAATTGAAACAGTTCCTGGGCACCACAAAATGTAGGATCCTGAGAATTCTTGTCAACTCAACACATTAACTATACAAACCTGAGGCCAGCCATTGTCCTGAAGGATCTGGTGAGATTGTTCTAACCATATCTGTGTGGCCTTTGTAAATCTGGGGAAAAGGAATACGGGAAATATTAATGTTTCCCTCACTTCAACAACTGATTTTCTTTTCAAAATGTTGACAGTTCAATGATAGGGCATAACAGAAACTGTTGAAAACAGTAAAATTTGCAACATTTCAGTTTTAGCCCTCCATTTCCAAAGTTTAGTAGTGGACAAGGAAATGTGAAATGTTCCTCTTTCACAACTTTGTGGGATATTTTGTTCCAAAATCAAAACTGAAATTGTCAAACAAATCTCACTATTCTTACCATGCCCTCTCGTGTTGGATAAGGTTGTAGATCTTTTTTGTCTGGTCTCTTTGGTATCAAATCCTCAGGGTTCACGTTCATCTGGTGTATGGAGAAGAAAAAAAATCAAGCAAATGAACAAATGACATCTAACATTCCATTCATGACAATTAAGATGTGTGAATTTCAAGTAAATGCACAAGCATACATCACAATTGACAAATACAGTGTCAATAAATTTTGTATCCCAATTTTCACTTCAAATTCACGCTAACAGTTCTCTGCATTATTTTTTCAAAACAAATGGACTATGCAGTAAGGTGTCTTTGTATGCTGATGTAGAACAACCTTTTGACAGTATATCTGTAAGTCACATTTTTTTATGTTCCTGTAACATCACTGAGAGGAGAACTTCTAGGACATGTTACTAGTTAAGGATACTGTACAAATGCAAGAAAATTACATTCTGAAAGATCAGTATAGGTTAACAAATAATGATGAAAAACTGAATTTCAAGATAAAATGAAAAGAAACAATATAAGATTCACCTTCATCTTCCTTTGCCTTGAGGCCAGATACAAGTCCAGGAGTCTGGAAAACCTCTCATTGATAAATTTGCTGTATTTAGGCACAGTTCTGTAAGCTGAAAATTTTTGGGGTTTGAAATTCATTCTTCTCTCTTCTGGTTCTTGTCCATCCCACTTGGCTTCCTGTGAAAAAAAAAAGAGAGAGCAAATCAGATAAATGCTATAAAAAATTGTAATATGAGTCCCTTCATACAGCACTGAGATAACCACCCCCAAGAGGTTGAAAGGCTTACCAAGAACGCGACATAATTATATAATAATAATAATAATAATAATAATAGAGAGTATTTATATAGCGCCTATCCCTGTATGTCCAGGCTCTAAGCACTTTACAATCTATTATTACCCCAAAAGACCCAAAGAAGACACTCATAAACGTTCTCAGCTTCCTGGGAAGCATACAAGGTGGCTGCCTGTTACGCTTCAAATCCTTATCGATCTAACAATATCGTTCACTGTCTATAGTTGGGTACCCATTCAAACCTGGGTGGAGTCAGGAAATGTGTGTAAATTGTCTTTCCCAAGGACAAAATGTCGGGACCTGTCAAGATTCGAACCCGGAACTTCAGAACCCGAATCCGATGGCCCAACCGCTAGGCCACCAACACCACCACATATACAACAGAGATTATAACCAGAAATAAGTGGGAGTGTTATAGCACATGTCTGTGACCCAGCTTCAAAGTCAAACTGCCTGAGCTTTCCCAACCATATCTGTACTGATGCACAGTTTGTCAACTTTGCAATTTTGCCAACAATGATGTCCAAGGTCACGGGCCACTTCATAATCTGGCAATAGCTGGATCATTCAGAATTGAATAACATTAAGATAACTGCAGAGATGTGTTTCTGGGGCTTATTCAAGTTTCCAGCACTGCCCCCATCTGCTTCTTCTTCCCATAATGATCAATGACCTTATATGATCCTTAAAAGATGTCAACATACTAAATAAAATCTACATCAAGTTTGATATAATATCCTCAACCCAAACAAACTGAAATGATGTGAAAATATAAAAATTATAAGGAAATTCACAGAATGTTTGAAAAATGGATAATTTACAGATGCGTGAACATATGCCATGCCAATAATGAATAAAATATTGGCTGATTTTAAATTTGTGAGTTTGAAAAAAGAAATCTGACTGAAATTCAGTACCAGTTAAGAGTTTTCATATACCATAATGAGGACACAATTTTTCAAATTTCTTAACTACTGGTTCTGTGCTGTAGATGTAGGCCTTCACTGGACTTGCTTACTCACTAGAATGTGTGACTAAAATAATCATACATATAAAATTACCTCTTCTGCATCAAACAGATATTCTTCAGGTGGGTTATATGACTCTGCATGGCCTGGCAAAGGTTCTTTAGGTGCTGGTATGTGCATTCTGTAACGTTTGGTAATTTCAGGCTGAGGAATATAATCAATTATTATAAACATTTTGTTTACAATATCTAGGTTTGAAAAGTCTGGTTCTGAAAACTTACTTTTTCCAGAGCAATCAAAGAAAGATAAACATTCTGCAATTTAAGATTTAAAATAAACAACAACAAAAAAAAGAATTATTTACTCTACTGACATGGCGATGGGTTTCTAAAACTATAGCACAAGAATATTTATTCTAAAATGCATGATTGATAAAATGCCATAAAGGCACCAAATAAAATCCAGGATGAAAAAAAGAAGAAAACAAGATAAATATACATTGTTTAAATAATCAAAAAGATATATTTCAAAATGAAAAGACTAGAAAAATCAATGGTTCACAAATCACCAAAGGAAATAAAATTTTTATAGAAATACCTCAGCATCATCTTTCCATAAGTCTAAGGAAGGAGCATTAAGATCTACAGCCATCTTCGCTTTTCTGATCTCTCCTCTGGGTTTCATCCAGCCCATCTTCAGAGCATGCAACATCTGACCCACCTGATGATCAAACAATACAAAGCAAACAATGGCCACGGACTCTCTAGAGCACAAACAACTGCATCATCCTCATATTCTTTTGTTTCATTCACCTGGCCACTTGAAAATCAAAGTGCCATGAGTCCTGATTCTTACTTCTATATTGTTATTTCTATATTTCTCCTTGTAATACTGAAGTTATGTCTTAAATATTTAAGCCTCAGTCATTATTTGACATAACTGGCAATAGTAGAACACAAGATTTCTGGAAAAACCCAACAAGGAAGTGTGTCAGGCAGTTTCCTATATCATTAAATCATTAACACACTACTCATTGCTATTATTTTTTGGACAGCATTTGGGTTCAATAGGCTATGAGTCTGTCACTCATAGTGAAGAGTTTTAGTCATAAATTTTGTACCCATTGTAACAGGGTCAAATCAAAAAGTGAGGCAAACTTGTAGCCGGGGTAGGGAATTTCCCGAAATACTGGTGAATTCTATTGAGAATGAGATCTGTACTGACACTGATAACTGAATTGCCTTATTCAAATGTACAGTTTGAGCAATTCATAGAACCAGTGTGGTTTGGTAACAGTCTATTCAGTTTCTATGTGCAAGGTCTATCAACTTGCTCCTGTTTTGCAATAAAATGCACTCAAAAACAAAACAAACAGAAGAAAAAAAGACAGAAAAAAACAGAAGGATGTAATCCACATGACTTTATATGAATGGCTATCTCAGCTATCACAATATAACTTACCCTCTGTCGTTCCCACTTTGATGGGATAAAGCTTCTTTTGTCAGGAGGCCTGCCTGTGACTGGCATATTCATCACGTCTTGGGAGAAGATGTCCTCAAAAGGCTTAAATAATAAATAAACTCTAATTTTAGTTTCATAAACAAGGGAAAATATAATTAAATAGTCAAAAAAAAACAGCAGATTACTCCTAAACCTCTTCCTTGATATTCCTCATCACTAATCAGTCCTTCTCAAAAGTAGTATTTTAAAATATCTCAGTAAACAGAAAAGGGAAATCATATTATTAAATGAAATAAATGGAAAGATACGGGGCACAATTTAAGCATCATAAAGACACCATAAACTTGGAAGATATTACAGAAATTTGTGATCATTACTTCCCAGAGAATAAGATTAACTGAATGTGACATCCCTACTTCTTTAGTATGTGATGTGAAAAATACATACAAACTATGAAATACACTGTTATTCTTTGATGAAATGAATGGTGGCATGTTTAGATTTTGCCACAATCAATGAGCCACTTTTTCAGCCAGCTAGATTGCTTCCCTTTGCCAAGTGCAAGCAGTATAAGACAAGTATTGCAAATAAAGAAGAAATCACTTTTTCTCCTGTTATTTGAAACACTTAAGGCAAAAAAAAGATTATGTAAAAATTATCACAATAAGAAAAAAAACATTTCCATTACATGGTGAATTTTTCAGAGTTTTCTGTAACTTATGTTTCACGTAACAGGCGAAAAAATGATTTTTTCCTTCTTTATAATGCTTGCTTCACAGCCTCTTGCACGTGGCAAAGTGAAGCAGTTTGGTTGGCAGTCAAAATGGCTCATTATTATCAAACAATAGGCAAGTTTTGTAAAATTTCTATGGGTGCCTTTAAAACATGGGTTCCCAACTGGTGGGCCGTGACCCCCAAGGGGAGTGCAAAGCCTTGACAGAGGGATCACATAGCCTTGCAAGAAGTGGCTGGAGATAAAATTAATTTCACTTCATCAATTACATTTTTTATGCCCTGATATATTTTTTTTTTTGTTTTTGTGTCAGTATTTCTTTTCCTCTCCATCATAAAAAATAAAATCATAAATGAAACTGTTGATAGTAGGGGGTCGAATGGGTTTCAAGCTTTTGGGCAGGGAGGTCATGAGTGCAAAAGCACTGGGAACCACTGCTTTAAAATAAGGGTAGCAATAACATGTCACAGATTACCTACCGCATACAAGTCATCAGCAGCTCCAGGATGTGTAGAAGATTGAATTCTCATGATTTGTTTCACATCTTCATCACTGAGCAAGACTTTCTGACCTGTCAGCTTATTCTTCACTGTGCGCCTGGAGAGAAAGATGAAGTATAAAAAACTTAAAGGCAGTCAAGCATGTGTCAGTAACCTAGTGGTTAGGTTGTCTGATAGCCTAGTGGTTAGGTTGTCTGATAGCCTAGTGGTTAGGTTGTCTGATAGCCTAGTGGTTAGGTTGTCTGATAGCCTAGTGGTTAGGTTGTCTGACAGCCTAGTGGTTAGGTTGTCTGATAGCTTAGTGGTTAGGTTGTCTGATAGCCTAGTGGGTAGGTTGTCTGACCTGGGATTAAAAATTCTGGGTTCGAACCCTAGCAGGTTCCAACAATTTTTTACTCAACCCAGGTTAAAATGTGTACCCGATTACAGACAGAGAATGTTATTACTGGAGTGACAAGAATTTGAGCGCCTAACAAGCAGCTGTTTTGTATACCTACCAGGAAGCTGAGAACATACTTGTGTGTCTCCACGAGATATTCGGCGTAATGCTGGGTATTCGGGGTAATAACAGATTGTAAAGTATTGGAGCCTCTAGTGTGTGGACATAAGCCCTACATAAATGTTTTCTTTTATTACTATTATTTGTTCTTAACAGAGAGCTATCCTACACTGAGAATGATGATAGATCACCATAAGGTCAACCTCAGCTGGTCAAGGTAGCAAAGTTTATTTCAGCAATACCTTGCTTCAATAAAACTACCCATAACTTTCATCAGTTGCTCTTTAATGTCAAATATTAAAAGCATATCTATCTGAAACTGCAAAGGTGGCTTCTTTCTCCTAACAATCCTACTGTAATATAAAAGATACTAATTTTCATGATAAACTTGGCGAGGAAAACATCAGGAAAGCAAATACATGTACTTCAATTCCAAACGCAGAAGAACAGTCTCATGCTTGATTACTAAAGGCAAGACATCTCTCCATCAATACTAAGCTTTGTAAAAAGCTTATAGTCAACAACTATAATTATAAACCTGTTTGAAAATATGAAGAAAATTAAGAAACTGAAAATAATTAAATTGCCACTTTTGAAAGGCTAAAGCAAATCAATACGATGTCTACCAATAATGTGCAGTAAGTGTATAATATTACAAACCAGTAGTTTGGATCGTCAGCTTTTTCCAAAAATTCATCAAGAGCATCTCCTTCAGCAGGCTTTATCAGCTTCCTGCCCTCTACATCGTAGCCGATGTGTGGGTAATCATTGTACCACTCTAAAGGAATGTTCCCAATTGTGTTTCGCACATCCTGTTCAAACAAAAAATTTAAGTAAATCCAAATTTGTAATTTAAATTTGTATCAAAGCTTTGTTTATGAACTGTTTTAAGACTTCATAAATAGGCAGTTAGAGAATCTGTCACAGAAACACCAAATCCACACACAGGATTTATCATTAAAAATTTCAGTCCAGTTCATTAAAAAGAAAAAATTGAATATGTATACAATGGCTACTTTCTATCTTCAGTCACTGTTCACTTTAACTTTGACTGTAATTGAAATTATAGAAATGAAAAGACTTTAAAGCAGATAAAATTCATTTCTCAGTACTCATGCTGGATGCAGTATCAAGACACTAAAATCACACACACCCACCTCTTCATCAGAT
The DNA here is from genome assembly GCA_039654565.1 of Peronia peronii. Classification (NCBI taxonomy): domain Eukaryota; kingdom Metazoa; phylum Mollusca; class Gastropoda; order Systellommatophora; family Onchidiidae; genus Peronia; species Peronia peronii. The sequence goes on from JBCEWB010904001.1 coordinate 11,290, forward strand.
GAGTCATATTCATATTCATCTTTCAAAACTGCCGAAGTTTCCTCCTCTTCGTTGGTGCTGTTTCCTTTCTCTTTGTCATCATCTTCATCATCATCCTCATCGCTGTTACTGTCATCACTTTCCTCATCTTCATTATATTCTTCATCTTGACTGCTGCTTTCTTCTTCTTCAGCACTTTCCTCCCCACTATCATTTTCACTGTCATCAGAGTCATCATTATTAACTAACTGGATACCATTTTTTTTTTCCTGCGGGACACAAATACTATATTTTTGAAGTCAACGGAACACTTATGATTATCATTAACTTTGCCACAGTTTTGTTCCTTGTGATCACTAAGAAGAAATTTACAAAATATCATATGACTAAACAAACTGCCTTTTTGAAAGAGAAATATAACATGTTCTAATTTTTTCCCCCCCCCAATTTCTGAAAAGCTTGTTAAATACATTTACTATGACTATCTGGTTTATATCATGATGGAATGAAGGATAAAAAAAAGTTGGATCATCTTAAAGAGAAATGAAAGACATTTTTTTCACATAAATAATGCAATACGAATTAAAAATTTATGAGTTAGGAATTAAAACCAACTATCATTGCTAGTGCATGTAATTGTCATAATTATGATGATACATTTACTTACAATGAATAGTGAGTCTTCCTTTTCCTCCTCCTCTTCAAACAGCTTCTTCACTTTTCTCTTACTCCCTTTCCCTTTCAGTGATATATCTTTTGTCTGCAAAAAGTATGAAAATGGACAGCTAATATCTTACTATTATTTAACTGTTTACATCTCAAAGTAATTTACAAAGTTGTTGATGTACAGGATCATAACTATATTCGGCGATGAGAATAATTTTTCTTTTGTTTGTAAATAAATTGTCTCAGTGAGTTTGTGGATAATTTTCAAATCAGAGGCTAACCATCAAAGTTTCTTATCACTGTAAATCCAATTCATGTCCCAACCAGAAACCTGAAAGTGGCCAAATCTTGGCACATTGTGAAAATACATTATAAATATATTATGTTTCTCTCAAAAAAAAAAATTAAGGAAGTGAGATTTCACAAGTTTTGCTAATCTTCTAAGCAGGAGATTAAGAATTATAGCCAAGCCCAATCATGTAACTATGAATGGGCTTTGGGTAATGGCGAGATCTGCTTTTCCAATTCCAGTATCGTTAATGTGAAACATGAACTTTTTCACTGAAATTCTTCCAAAAGACTTATCAAAAGTGTTCACTAAAAGATCAAGGTTGAGAAGGGTTGAATGCATGATGGTCAAGGAGGATCTCTACTTGAAACCTAATGGTTGAGGGTTCAAATCACAGTATGCTCTTTCCGTTAGTGTACCTGTGCTTTTTTAAATAGATTTTTTTTTAACCATTTCCTCTGACGGACTGGGCCAAAGGAAAGTGGAGGAATCTAGATCTTGAAAATGGATCTTATGAATTAGATCTAGATCGAATGTGTCTACAATACTTTTCTTGTCAACCTACCTCGGTTGATACCATGTGAGTCGCCATGTTTGGAAAATGGAGTTTATCGATATTGCTACCTTTATTTATCAATTACTTTGCTCTTTACGGGAAACTCGCCCTGCTCGTTATTTTATGCATTCGCTGTTTTCAATGAAATATTCTTGATATCTGTATGACAGTAGTTCGCCTTTTCTGTCTCTCTGTCTTTCAACCATTCTCCGCTAGCTCTATATTTCTTCTGCAAATAACAAAATAGGACTACGGAAGCTCATTTCCAGCCAGTTACACTACAGCCTACCTGTAGAACCAAATGCCTGAATTTGTTTTGCGCTCTTTTTGCATTCACGGTATCGAACAAGATCCCTACCTGCACTATAGCTATTGAGTACTACAAAAATTATACAAATAAATTAATTAAAAGTTTAATATCCGATCCTCCCAGTCCCCGTCTCAGTTGACTATCGTTAACTTGAACTCATTCGTAGCCAAGAAACAACACAGGACTTGGTGTAATAGACCATAGACAAACGCGTGTGTTAACCCGCCGCCATCGACCGCCATGGACCGAACTGAACGGGGCGCGCTTGGCAGAACTGTGGGAGTTGACCAGGCGCTGGAAAGAAGCGCGTTTAGCAAAAACAAACAAACAAACAAACAAACACTAAAAACACGGGGTGGTAAGAGATTTAGGACTAGAACTTTTCGTCATAAGTGAAATATTTAAAATATTTAGAGCCTGTCGAACTTAGATGCCATCAGAATAATAAAAGTAGTTTTTTTGTGTTTGTTTGTTTTGTTTTCTTTTCTTTTCTTTAATTACGGAAAAATAAATAAATACGCTAAATGGTAACAGTTGGTACGAAAAGACACTAAAGGAAGGCCGCCTGAAATTTACCACATATTAAGCCTGATGCCGATGAGTGAGTCAGTCGAAAGAAAAAAGGTAAGGGAGTAAGAAAAGAAAACATAACCGAAAACATGGATGATTAAAAACAAAAGATGTACAGAGGAAGTAGAAGAAAGTCAACTTGTTTAAGATGTAACTGTATGAGTAGAAAACAAATGTTGTGCTCTTGTAAGAATTGCACAAAAGAAGAAAACAAGATGGACCTAACTCTTAGATACAGTTGAACATTAACAAACAAGATCCCATTTACTTTTCGTGTTAGATGTGGCAGATGTAAATGCTTCCGTATACATTCATATAACATTGAACACTATAATAATGCAATGAAATGGCGAAGGACTTTAGGTCGTCAGAATGGCGCCTATTGTTGTTGAAGTTTTAGTTTAGTTGCTTTTACTGTGTTACATGTATTTCATATTCATTCTGTATTTGAGTCTCCAGGTCGAAGTTCCGTTGTACCATATCATCCTGAAGAATGTGTATCTGCTTTAGCTCTTCAAACAAATTCTTTTCCTGTCTATCAATCATCTTTCTCTGGATTTCTTTTTTCTTTTTTGTTTTCTCTCTTTCTGTGGCTATCAATTCACTCAACTCGTTAACATCGAGAGATAGACATGAAAACATCAAGAAGGATAAAAAAATAAAACAAAAAAAAAATCAACTCTTTCTGGAGTATGACCAACCAGGTGATGGTTAGGCGCGTTTATGTGTTTGTTTATTTGTTTGCTTGTTTGTTTGTTTTTGTTGGTTTTTGTTGGTTTTTTTTTTTTGCGGCAAGGCACGCTTGTTTGCCTGTGACAGTGTCTGTGCTGGACATGTGTGAAATATACTTTGCACAGCATCCTCTCTAAGTTTTTGTTTCTTCAGTCTTTGGTAAAAATCTGTATCTAAAAAGTCAGTGCTGCACACTTTGTATAGATTGCAAAGAATCAACATAGAGGATCTTGCTACCCCCAAAAATAACATGTACTTTTCAACAGAGTCGGTAAAGGTTCAGATATGATTACATTTGGTTTTGTCCTTTTTCCCGCTCTCTTCCTTGTCTGTCCACGCACTTCTCTAATCATTTGAAGATCGAAAAAATGCATTTGTTCAGGGACTCAACAGTCCTTTGGCTTTCCCTGGATAGGGAAGCACGGTGTCTAGTTTTCTCGGATAAGGGCGAATAAATCTGGAGGTCTCATGTGTACGATACCACGTCCAAGAACCCTTGGCAGTTAAAAATCAATGAAGAGTAAGCGGAGTGCCAGTGGCTGGGCAAAATTTCTAAATTCCAAATTTCTATCCAAAAAATTCGCACACGCACAGAAAAGGCAACCTCTTGAAGCGGAGATAATTCTTCTTTCCTAGGATTGAAAGACTTAAGAAAAAAAAATATCACATATGCGTCAGGCTTCTCTACACTAGAAGCCAAGGGACCATTAATTATAGTAACCGAAAAAAAAAAAAAAAAAAGAAGTCAGGGTTCTATTCTCCCCCTCCCCCACCTCCCCCCCCCCTTTTTGGATTTGAACCATAAGCTCTTTTCACACTGTCATTAAGGGACAAACGATTTGTCCTTTCAGTTCAGTGTCTTTCATCTAATGTGTTTTTATATGTATGCAGCCTAATTCAATCTGTAAAAAAAAAAAAAAAAAAAAAAAATTGTCAACTTTAAATATATCCCCAATCTGGGCATAGAACATTTCCCTAAGAAAGTAGGATTGTCTCGGTCTCAAATGGCTGCCTGTTTTTGCTGAGAATTCTTATGGGTAGAAATCTGGATTTTGAAATATTGTCTGGACAGGGACGCTCCGCCTACTCTTCACCGATTTTGAACTGCTAAGGGTTTTTTAATCCTAAGCAGCATATACACGGGAACTCCGAAATATATTCGCCCTTATCCAAGAAGGTTAGACGTCGGGCTTCTCTACCCAGAGGGAGCCAGGGGACCGTTGAGTCACTGAAAAAAAATGCAGGTTTTCGATCTGCGTGTCCT
>JBCEWB010904112.1:0-10654 GCA_039654565.1 Peronia peronii
TCACAGATATAATGTCATGCTAATTGGCATCATATACCTCAATACTAGTCTTATCATCAGTGCCACAAACAGCGACATTTTTTTTCCCTCAAAAATGAGGCCAGTAATGGATATGAGCAGAATACGACAGAAGAATGACATTTATGCAACCATATAATGTAAACTGCAATAGACCAGTCCACTCTTTCTTGAAACACTTTCACAACAAAAACCAACTGAAAGGCTAATACAGGTTAATACAGAGTTAAATAGTTTTAAAATGTATGCATTATTCACGTAGATTGTAAGTGCTGTGGCTTGACCAATCTTCTTGTTTACGAACTCGACAGGTATTCCAAAATGGCGGCCCGACGCTTTCCGAGCCTTCCCGGTTTCACCCGAAGCACCGCCTGGGATTCTGTATGTATCTATTCTGTGTGCGCCGCCAGTAGTTGCGTCGGCGGAAAAAAAATGGGGCTCCAAAATCAATCGAATAAGATTTGTATGAGACCATCTCCTTATGTACGGCTGGGACGTCGCGCCGCGCGTAAGGAGATGGTCTCATCCAAATCTTACTTGACTGATTTTGGAGCCCAAATTTTTTTCGGCCGACGCAGCTCCGCGTCGCGCACAGGGAGAAGTAGCCTTAGTCTTCAGTTATATCATGCATTGAAAACGAAGTTCAATAATAGACCACTTTTACATTGCGACAGCGATTTGCAGTAACAAACAGAAGAAATACTTAATTAGAATTGTATCGGCCTGTGTCAAGCATATTCATGTACATTGAAATAAAATAAATATTTACACACATCTGAATATTGTCTGTAATTAGTGTATTTTAAACATTGTGAACGGTGATATAAAAAAAAAAGGAAAAGGACTGGTGAGTGTAATTGAGCTGGTGATAAGGTAGAAAATTACCAGTTCCAACATCGAAGTGCTAGTGAAGATTGTGTCTGAACTAATTAATAGAGACAAAGTACCTATTTATACAACATCCTTTTATAGGATAAACACGTCAGAATTACATCAAAAACAAAATCCTCCGCATTGTTAACAGACTCATTCTTTTTGCATTACTTTTCTTCGATACTATTTAATATTCTTTCCAGAAAGTGTTACAGAAAATAGGAATAACCCACCGCTGAATATTAATATATTTACAATAGTGCCATTGCAAGGCCCACGTCCCTTTTTGTTTATTATTTTCAGTATGTTTTTTTAGCGTTGAGAGCAGCTTTGGTGAAGTTTTTTTTTTTTTACTTTATAGTAATGTAACCCAGTATTTTTTTGTAACACTAGACTTCTACTCAAGTTTTATTTACTTCATGTAAAGAAACTTTCAATTTGAAGATGCTAATACGTGTATCGAATTCCTTTGAAACAAAAAAGTAGGTTCAGTTAATTGCAGAAATTGGAAAGTGTATGAAGTTTCTTTCTTTTCTTCTTCTGCTCCTTCCTCTTCTGTCCTTCCAGTCCAAAGATATTGTTAAAGTCAGTTGCATCATTTCATTCTAAAGTGGCCATGATCATTTGGGACCTCTTATCATTGTTACTATGACAACAGAGGACGCTGCATCCCCAAATAATTTCCTTCACAGGAGAACGGTGCTCCTCTCAAGGATCAAGGAATGAGAAACAAAATCAAAGTAATGCCTAACAACATAGGTGATCCATGAGTGATCGGTTGGGACAGATGGGGTTCGCTTTTTAACACAATTTTGTTGAAACATGTAATTTCATGCCCCTATCTAATTCAAAGCAAAATTAGCTGCAAAAACTGAAATTCAAATTCCATTTCACATCACAAAAAGGGGGTGTGTCCATCGGTAGAATTTTAACGACATCCCAATGCGTGAACTGGTGGGTGTTAAAAGGTTTTTCTGTTAAAGATGCTCAGGAAATTAATCCGTTTTTCTATACAGATGTGGGGAAATTGAAACAACATGACCAATTGTGAGAATGTCTTTCTAGATGCTTATTCTTTCGTGTTTAAGTCCTGCAGGCTGCCATTTTTATACTATAAGACAAGTTCTCGATCCATGAACGGATTGGCATCGTTGCCAGATAGTTTGTACTGTGCTCTTTTAAGTATAAAATATAAGCATATATCAATTTATTTCATATACATCTGATTATTCTGGTAAGATGTTCTCGTTGTGACAAAATAGGACCAACAATAAATTATCTATGTGATTTGTAAAATAAATAAATAAATAAATACAAACTTCGTCAAAATCGTTCTTATTCTCAGATTCTTGTAAACAGATTTCTTTTCTTTCTTTTTTTTTAAACAAGTCACACATGGATACAAAAGGAAAATGTGTGAGAAAATATGTACATGAGTCTTACATCTTTTAATAGCATACAGCTCTACATTTAACACAGACATGCCGGCTGTGCAATTTTCAAAGCCTGTTTGAGCGAGCGGGAGGAGTGAAATACATTTGGAAGTATATTTATTGTTAGAGACAATTTTGTAAGTTTTCTTCATAATAAACAAAGATAGGAGTTTATGAAAAGTGTTGACATCACGAACGTTCTACTTTCAATATCTGTACCAATATTATCGAAGCCTTGAATAACTTTACTGGCATAAACGAGGCCTCATTTTCTCTAACGGTAAATCAGTGGCGTAACTTGAGTTTTGTTTTCACAGGCCTTGATAAAAAACACAGAACATATAGATGGATATCTCTAAATTCTGCAATGCTGGCACACTCGATGCCAGAGGTGTATAATTATTGATTTGGTGATGCAGTCAAGAACCCGGTTTGTTATCAAATACCTATTACAACACAGTGTAATTATGTTTTGTTCCCACTTAATTATGTTAATCTTCTCCAATATCAAGGGACAAGTAACTGCGTTTTGTCCACTATAATGTTTACAAAGAGATTGTATAGCTGTACCTAAATCTCTATTTTCTTGAAACAGAAGTCTTCAATGAAGAGGAGTTTTCGTTATCTCAGTTTATAGCTGTTCTATGTCCACGTGTACAAATGTGGGGATCAGTTCATCATGGGGTTTTACCAAATGCTGCGCCCGTTATTTAACATGAGAGTGTCTTGGATTTAAATTACGAAATCTTCACTTTTACATTAGTGTCATTCTAAGTATCTTTCGATCAATCTGATATTAAGTAAAACCCAAATTCGCACTGATCCTCAACTTTGTATGAAAATGGATATAAGCCATTAGTTTATAAACTGAGATGACGTTGCCTTAGAGTGTGTTAGTGAGGTGATACTTTCACAGAGATCCTAAGGAGCTCAGAGCTGGAGGAAGTGTCGGCAGATTGCAAGAAACGAATCCTCGTGTAGGGGAGATGAGGAGCAAAATATACAAGCAGGAAGAAGGGAAAAGTGCAGAAGAGCGCGACGACACAAAAGCAATAGACTGGCATCTCGGCTCGAAAAGCCACCCGAGATAGCACAAAGGGACAGAATGCCCTTAAGAAATGAATTTTTTTTTATTATGATTATGATTACTATTTACAGCTGTTTTTAACCAAGTCTATAATATTCATCTCTGGAGTATGTGAAGGATGAAGACTGGATTAGACTACTATGTAAATATAAAAATAAAATATCCATGTTTAGTAGTCCTCAGCCTCTTCATTGTAGACACGAGGGTGTCACACTCAACAAAAGTAATATCACATATGAAACATTCAAAAACCGTCATAATTTATATTGTCATAGTCTTGGAGTGTCATTCTGCACTCTCCTGGGCTGCATGCAGTCTAGCTTGAGAACCTTTGTCTTTGGGTTCCCGTGTACTGTGATTTGTATTCACAGAACTTTAGGCCGCCAGCTAGGAGTTTCAAAAATTTGGAAACCATGGCACTTCAAACTGGACGCCCTTCTATTTCAATTCAGGCTCTTTCATTTATACTATTTGTCATCGTCATCTTCATCAGAATCCTCCAGAAGACCGGAGTTCGTGCAGTAGACATCAAACAGTTCACTGTTGGCTAAACGCAAAAATAGACAATACTGCTGCAATAGGAAAAGTATCGAACGGCTTTGCTGTACGGATCCTCGGAGCTGGGCTGTGGGAAGAAAAAACTGAATATTAACCATAACAAGTTGTCTTATATAAAAGCGTTTTGTCTAACTGATCTCACGAGTAATCCGTGTTTTAATTTAAGCGTAATGTGCATACTGCCTTATAAGCTTTCTGGATATAGATGTGTAAAAATGGCATATTTTCATCACAGAACATCATAATAATAAGTAATCAGGGGATGGCTTCTCTATAGTTGGTCTTTAGAATACGTTTATTCCCGACAGTAGGATATAAAAAGCCGTTCCCTTTATTTTATTTTATTTTTTGTACCTGCTCTTGAAACACAGTTAATCCTAAATACTCTCCCTAAATAATATCATGCTGGGAAATTCCCCTTTATTGTGGAAAAAAAGACTGGTTTTATAACATTCTCGTCGGGCAGACAGCTCAAGTTCGCTGTTAGCTTAAAATACCAGGACGAACCATGAAAAGCGTGAATGTGCGGGCACAACTCGAGAAATATTTAAATTCTGTCCAAACATTAAAACAGAAACAATGCTTCATGACCTTTGCGCCCTGACTGTAAACTGACATCTCCGCACTTTGTGGCGAGCATACGACGTGATACTGCCAGCTTGTGATCGTTTACCTTAGCTTGGTCATTTCTATTCAAAAACGTTAGAGTTTTTAATAATCTCATTCTGTTTTTATGTGACCGTTCAATCTATGATATCAAAATCTTCATCAAAAGGAGGCTTCTACTAGATTTCTTATCCGCATTGTCAATGATGATTTTGAAACTAGAAATCCAATGTCGATGTTTCCTTGACAATTGCAGTTTACCAAAGTTGTGTTGTAAATGAAACCCTCTTTCCCTTGCTATTGTTGTTTGTTTTTGTTTCCAACAATATGTTATTTCGCCGTATGCATAACATGTTCAGTAAAACCATATGTTATTAGATTCCTGCCATGGTGAATTTCATTAAATTGTACATCGCTAAGACCAAGGGATGGCTGGATATATTTATTTCTTTTCTTCAGATGTAGTCAGTACTGACCATACCATTAGCCACATGTGTAGCCTATTTCAGGGCAAAGCTGCTGTATAAGAGTTCATCACTCTTCCACTTAGTATAACAATTCTTCCTGTGTATATGTTATTATAAGTTAGGCGAACTGGAAAATATGTACACTTTCACTTCCCTTATCTAGAGATAAGCTTAAATCAGCCAGACTAAATGAGGAGGTGAAATGCTAGTCAAGAAGCGAGAATTATTATCAGCGCCGCCAACTTACCATCATCGTCCAACTCAGTTTTGACATCGTGAACAAGGTGTAACAAAATGGCACACAGTACAACTCGTCTGATCATGCTGGAACTGGAAATCGAAAAGGAAGCTCAGTAAGAGCTGCTGTCTTGAAAGAAAAAGAAGAGGCAAAAATAAAATGACAGCAGATCCGCATAACAGCTATGTGCAATATCAATTCAGTCACACAAAAAGACACCAAAAGTTGTCTCAAAATAACGAATGTCAGTCTCGTAGATGAAACCGACTTACCAACTTGTTAAATAATAACAAACATATTGGAAGATTTCATCAAAATTTCATGATGCTCCTGAGAGTTGTAGATCCAAATTTACATCTCCTGATATTCCTGCCTGAAAGATATTGTCGGTGTAAGCCTGCGTTACAATTGATACAATTTCTCTTTTGTTTTCTGTACTTATGCAGATTGTAGACAGATCTTTCAATCTGTCTATATTATGCATGTGACTGAAATAATTATACATAATTTTAAAGCTTGAGATCGATCTTTTAATGTTCACATTTTAGCACCAGTCTGAGCGACGATTCTTGAATCAGCCGCCCTAAATGGGGGGATGAAGAGCTTTGGATTCCTCTGATACTGTTTAATCATCATTCAGTCCTGTTAAAAAAATCCATGTATCCCCATGTGTTTTATATGTAGCAGATCGTGCTGACATTATAATTGAACATTCAAAGAAGTCACTCGGTCTTTAAAGTGTGCGTTCTTTACATTCACACGATCATTTTGTATTCTTGATTTGTTTTTTGAAATGATCAACCTAAGCAGATAGGAGTGAATCATTTGGTTTTTTAAAAAAGGACAAAAATTACCAACAATATCTAGATTATCATGTACGCTAAGCAGTGGAGTCAATTACTTTACATTACTACCGACAACTGAAGAGCGATTTCCAAAATTCGACAGTCGGTTTTTTCAACTTTTAGAGTGAATTTGTATCATTAGGTAAATGGCAGCTCAACCAAATTGATTTTTGACAATACTAAATGGGAGCTCAACCATAATATTATCAATATTATTGATTTTGATGATGCACATGGTTAGAATGTGGTCTTCAAGAGGCAAAACAAATTATACCAAGTGGCAAAATTTAGCTAAATTAGGCTTTGAATAGAAAGTTTTCCTCAATATCTGAGAAATGAAACAAAATAAAAAAAAAATGACTTATTGAATTCTGAAAAACTACTCTTCAATCACTCTACTCCCATTGCTGACAATGAGTGGTTGATCAGCAGTGAGTATCTGATTCTTGGAGTTTCGCGAAAGCACTTTCAGAGCAAAGAAAGACTAGACATCAATCGAGCACAGATCTTCTCATTCTTGAGATTCAATTTTAAAGACACATCCTTTTCAAAACAAAAGTGCATGAAATCTCAAGAAAATAATTCAACATTACACCGGGTAATGAATAGACAAAGACACTCAGTCATATATTCCATAGGTTCAACTGTTTTCCTTTACCTGTGTGGTAGTAAAACAATTTGGGAAAGTAGGAAATCCGTTTTCACACAGAGGAACTCAAGAGCTCATTCACACATTGAGATCTGGGCTGTGGACTTGTCCGTAGCAAATGCAATGCAGTTCTGTTCTGGAGTTCTGTCCGTTTCAGCAGCCTCTGTTGACGTGCTATGTCCTTCTAATGCAATGTGTCAGGTTCCAAAATCGCTTTTTCAGCCAGTTGCGGACGTCTATCTGGGCGGAGCTGCAAACGCATAGTGTCAGCCAATTTTATATAGGCTCTTAACGTGACAAGGCACCGGACGACGAGTAAGGTGGGTGGGGTGAATTTTAAAAAAAGGGGCGGGAGGGAAGGTATGAGAAGGAGGGTATGAAGAGGTGACTTCAAAATCAATCTTGCCACATAACTTATACAGGGAACTGATCCGTGCGGAGAGAAGACGAGGGGGAGTGGGGGGGGGGGGGTGTTTGAAAAACGTCAGTTAAGAATCAGTATTTCCAGATTCTGTTACTGGGGAGACTGCGATGGGAAAATCCGGTATCCCTGTAGTCTTGGGTCGATTAGTTTATTTTTATTAATCGCTTTATTATAGATTACTTTTTACCAGTTAGTCAACCAAATGACACGATTCGACTGTTTAAATAACACATGGAAAAGAGGACTGGTCAGAGACGTTGTACATTGTAAGCTTAGATCTAATGCTCTGAAGTTGTAGACAAATATTGTCTATCGCTAGATGACGTAGTCAGTGGTTTGATGGACCTAAGTTCCTCAGAGTAATGTTTTGTTGTTTTTTTACCCTGCAGATGACTTTTACTCATGGAATTGACTCAGTGAAGTCGATTACACAGCGGAGAGATGCTAGACATTCAAGTCAAGAAATTGATTTCATGGTGTCGAATAAGTGAAGAATAGCTAGTGTCGAATATGCTCAGAATCTTCCATCGACTAGCCACGATTCTCTCTCTCTCTCTCTCTCTCTCTCTCTCTCTCTCTTCCTTTCTCTTTCTCTTTTCTATTCAGCGTTTCTATCATTTTGTCCTCTCTTTTCTTCCTTCTCTGACTCTCATTTCCACTATTTATGTCTTTAGTTTCATTCCCCATATTGGCATCTGTATCTCTTTGTCTTTCCAAAACTTACATAATAACAGAATGGAAAACACAGAGCTTTTTCAATATAATAAGATCCAAATACATATACTTGGATGAAAATTTCAAAGTGTTTTAATCAGTCTATAAGAGTTATCTAATGAAAAGGCCCATTCTTCCTGTGAAGATCGTCATCTGTCCCACTCCACCTCAGGAGTTTTCCTACATCACCATCATCTTTAATGCAAATGGAGTTATGATTTCTCATGTGTCTGAGACTTGTCCTTGTATAACTTGTAGGTATAAGCCGTTTTTTTTTTTTTTTGTCATTATGGAAGATATTTTTACTATAAAATTTGCCATACCTTTGTCATTATTTGAGATATTATCACTGGAAATATTCAGTAATTCGAAATAAAAATTAACCGGGAATCATAAAGTGAACATTTCAGTTTTTATATACTGATGTCCTGAAAGACTGGCCAGACATTTTTTTTTTTGAAGTAATAAAGGGATTGTTGTGTGCCGTGTTGGTTTTGCTCTTTTTCTTGATTATTTTCCTGGTAATTTTAACACTCACACTACGATATATTCGACACACTCAGAAACTGACCACAAGATCAGATCTTTAATCCATAAGATTTTAGAAAGGTTCATCATGCTCTGATCGCTGGGGAAATGGGGGACAAATGATGAATGTGCAAAAGACTTGCTTTGAAGATCAGGGCCCTAAATGTTGAGTAAATACGAATCCGGACGTTGCTTGCTTCGCACAGGAGGCGCATAGATATCTCTTTTCATTACGAGCGTTTCTAACCTGATCTCAGCTCCGTATTTTAGGAAACTCTCCTTATTAAAGAGATCATAAAATCTCTTAAGGAGAGTAGCGAATGTTCATGGCTCTTAAAATCCGCATCCAGTTATTACATCTTTATTGTCGTCCACAACTTTTGCTATGCCACCTTTTTTCCTTAGATAAAACACATAACGTCGGTGAACTGTGGATAAAATACAATTGCTATTTATATATAACGCTATACTTGACAACCAAGGCAGATAATCAAGTTTGGCAACGCTCTTGAGTAAATGCGGTCAGAAACTAATTCCAGTGAGATAAAGAGTTTAATAAGCTTCAAATAAGGTTGCTTGGCCTCGGGTCTAAAACAAGAAAAAAAAAATAAAATGAGATACGAGATTAGATGAGATGGGATGAGCTCAGATAAGATAAAATAAAACAAATGTCACTTATCCCTCAAGGTGAACCCTTTCATATTTGATCAAATACAATATATGCTGTGTGATATACATTAATGCACTCAGAGATACTCATAGATTGAAAAACGTCTGTTTTAGCATCAGAACTAGATAGATTCAAGAAAAATTACATTTATTCATATTGTTATAGTTCATTCCTTGGAGCAAGAATGAATGTCTGTTTTCTTTTTCTTTTTAGTTTGTTTGTTTGTTTGTTTGTTTTTGGTTGTTATTGTTGTTGTTGTTGTTGTTGTTGTTGTTGTTGTTGTTGTTGTTGTTGCTGTTGTTGTTGTTGTTGTTGTTGTTTTGGGAGAGGGGAAGAATGGATGTCTGTTTTTTTGTTGTTTTTTTTTGTCTTTGGTTTTTTTTATTTTGTTTTGTTTGTTTTGAATTTCTGCCGATAGTGGATGAATTTGATCCTCATAAATATTCCTGATATTCTTGATTTTTCTGGAGCATTAGGGATATATATGCATGCTTATATATTCATGAAGTGCCTCCTTTATGCGACCTTTATCTAAGAAATTGATTTTTATATGAACAAAAAAGAAATTTACTGTGAAAAGAAGAACCAACATCAAGCAAAAAATTATAGACGAAGACTGTTGACCCAACAGTATTCTGTCATTATTTTGTACACCGTAAAGATTATCTGCAAATAAGGAGCCATTTGCTGTAAATTTACAGTCAATTTACCATACATTTTACTGCAATATATTTCTGCAATTTTTCAGCACCCGTTTGGTATTTTTTTTTGGTACCAATTTTTGGTCGCATTTTAACTTCATAGCCGAAAAAACCATTTTTACAGCAAGACAATGTTTCTTTGCTCTAGTTTAAGGGTATAACTTTGGCCTTTTATTGGTACCAATGATTTGCCATATTTTAACATGATTGGTGATTGATTTTTTAAAAATATTATTTTACTTTTAAACTTTTTTCTTTTTTTTTTTTTAACAGTGGATTAGTCTGTAATTTCTTGAACAGAAATAAATGACTGGTAAGTCAGTGGTTTCTCCTGACATCTTTAGGGTTAATGATAGTACTTTCTAGGGTAGGATTTTGCGGACAAAGGGTTAAAGTGTTCACAAAGAAAACTGGAGAGATAGAGCGCAAGAGTGCAAGATGAGGAGAGCTTGTTCATCCAGTTTCACTGTAGACAATCTTCAACAAACACTTAGATAATGGATAAAATGGGCTGACTCATTAGCAATCTTTATTTCCGTGATTTAAAACAAAGGAAGCTTAATTATGAATCTTCTCTGTAATAAAAAAAAAAAACCTCTGGGAACAGAAGCACGTTTTTCGTTTCTTTCAGAAAAAATGGTTTTATCTATTTCCTTTAGCTTGCAAAATGGTATTGTAAAGAGTGACACAGGGTGGCCTCTGATTTTTATTCTTAACAATTTATTATCCAATGAGGTTTTGAATCTCACTAACCCCGACCCAAACTTAGTGGGTGTTTGGGGGGGGGGGGGGAGGAAGGGGGGGGGGGGGGTGTGGAGGGGGGGGGGGGGGGGGGGGGGAGGG
>JBCEWB010904223.1:0-15653 GCA_039654565.1 Peronia peronii
ACAAGCGGCGATTTCAGTATAAAGGGAAATAATCCTGTAATAAAATAATTAAAATAGTGACTCAGTCATTGAGAATTGCCCCCCCCCCCCGTTAAAACTGGAAGACGAACTCTCTTAAATCGAATCCATTTCGTTGGTCCCGGCAAATTCGATTTAAACGGACTCAACTGTACTACATTTCTGACAACAGCTGGCCTCTATTTGTGAGGTGTTTTCTTAAGCTAAATTCAATTTCAAATGAATTTGTCTAGCTGAATGCATTTGCACACAACACACGCCATATAATATGAATCTACCAAATGAAAACTTAAGACCTTGACTCAAAACCTCTGACAGTTCTTGAAAGCCTGACAATTGTCTCAAAATAATGTCACTAACAAGTAACATTGGTTTAAGAAAATTGTGCAATTAGATCCTTGAGAACCAAATTCTCTTAAGTGCTAGGTTCATGAAAAGTGAAACAATGGAATGTCCATATTCAAATCAATTTTCACGGAAAAGTAGTCTAAACCACAGTATACCAACCACTGCGATTTTCTCAAAAATAGGTTCTGAAGGTTATTATGTAAACCTATTTTCCAAAACTTAACTAAGACCATAACATGGATTCTGATCTCCAAAATCATTTGGCGTAATTCCTTTTTTTCCATCCATCACTCATTTGCTTTATCAGCAGACTTTCCACATGTGAACATTATTTTCTTGAATTTTATTTTTCTTTCTGTGCAGGCTTATCTTTCAGGGAAACCAAAAGAAAAAAAACCATACGTATCTTGCCCAATAAGACCTTTGGCAAAATCCCACGTACACGTATTTCAGAGGCTCTCCCAAAAATTTAACTCTATGAGGATGTGTGCATGTGTGTATGAGAATGTTTGCATGTACCATTCTCACTTACCTCAAAAGAAGTCACATGGCTATTGATAAATATCATCATAGGAGTACACAGCCTTATCTTTATTTGATGCAAATAAATGTACAGCAGCAAGACACAAGGACACATTCTCATTTCCTAAATGGGTCCTAAGACCTCTATCTTCCTACTCCTGTCAAAAACTAAAAAAACATTTTGAGAAATCTACTTTCAAAGCTGATGGCATTTATTTCCCATGCATTTGAGCTTTTCTGATTAATCTCAAAGTTGATTGTATACATAATAATAATCCTAATGGATGTCACATGTTGCAGAGCTGATACAACTTTTGGGGCCCTGATAATGATATCTGAATTTTAGCCATGCACTGACATTCTGTAAAACATTAAACTACTATTCTATCTCTCACGATGATTGATATTGTTTTAAGTGTCACTTCGGTTTGGATCAAAACTATAAAAATACAACTTTCAGTGAACTTAATATCACTGGTTTTAAAAGACTGGAATATTTTAATGAAACTAACAACTGCTGGAATTCCTGAAATATATTTCTTTTATATTTATCAGCAACAGAAAAAATTTTGCTTTTTTCAGATTAACTCTTCACTGCTACACATATTACCTCCCCCAGCGCTAAGTAAATTTCACAAAATGGGCAAAATCACCAGTGCACGATAACACAATTTCATTTATGTTGGGATTAAGTCCCGTTTATTGCTCTGTTGACATACAATGTACGTCTAATAAGACTGGGGTCAGATGCACCATTGACCCACAGCATACATCACTGTACGTCAATAGCACATCTGACCCCAGTCATATTATGATGTACTTAGTGTGTCAAGAGAGCAATGAAGGGATTAAGAGCAAGGAAAGTTAAAATCAATCATACTTTCACAAAACTGACATCTGGCAGCATCCTTAAAATATATCATTTTTACCAGCACATAAATAGAAATACACGTAATTTTTAATAATATGAATAAGGGCATGTGAAGTGCAGACAATCATCTGTCTTGTGTGATTAAACTAATACGAAATGAAACATCTTTACCACAAATAAATCTGCAAAGAAAACCCCCGTGTGATAACCGATAAGCTCCAAAATCGCTGAACATAGTTTCATGAAATTTGGCATTTAAGAACATGATATACACTCTAAAACGGTTATTAAGAAAACGTTTAAAATGAAACTTGCATTATTAAGAAAGAATCTATGTAATTTGTTATGCTTACAATGAAATAAAAACGAAACCTATCCTTATAACGAACGGTTTTCGTTTCCCCGATCACAATTTTCTTTCATATTTAGCGTAACCAAGTCTTAGCTCAGGTATCGGACTAGTTTCTTCCAACAAAGAAATCATCTGTGAGCGCATCAAGTACTGGTAGCTACAATGTGCTGTACTGCCCAGCAGTATGACACAAACCCTGACAAAGAAATTGTCTGTGAGTGCGTCAAGTAGCGGTGCCCGCAATGTGCTGCACTGCTCAGCAGTATGATACAAGAAAGGCAAGGCCTGAGGCGCAAGTGTGTATAAATCATGCACCTACCGTCCCCCGTTTCATACCTCACCCGTCACTTATGGCCCCAATCGAGTATGATGTACCTTGAGAGGGTGTCACCTATTATGTGTATGTGTGAGGCTATTACGAGTTATTTATAGCCACACAATCAAGGTATCAGAGGATGGATAAACCCGTGTCTTTTCAATCATACACTATACACACTGCCACTTGCATGCATTCGGTCCGTCAAACCAGTCGTGCTTGTCAGTGTTTCTTGAAAACCAGTTTTGAGAAGTCGATACGCATTCTTCAGGTTCATATTGAAAATATAAAGCTATTTTAGATCTAGACTGGCAATCAATGATGAATTCATCGAAACCAAACATTAAAACATAAGAGAATAGGTTTATCGCTGCAGTTCAAAAGGACACTGATTCGTGAAGTTGAAGGTTTAATGAAAAAGTCAGACATCTGCAGAAAGTATGCCATTCCAAATTCAACTTTGTCCACAATCTTGAAGAACAAAGCCCAGATTGAACAAAATTTTAACTTTTCGCCGTTTGCAACCAACAGAAAGCAAATGTGCACAGGCAACTTCGAAGAGCTGGAAAATGTTTGTTGGTGTAGCTTATGCAAGTTCGCAGCATGGTCATTCCAGTTTGCAGCACATTGCTGATGGAAAGGGCAAACTCTTTCGCAAAAAATATGGGCCATAAGGTAGCGGTGTCGTCGTATGGCTCTTCAATCAGGGAAAATAATTTGATAATTAAACTTGCATCCAAGGGTTGCGTCCACTTTCAATTTAGCCTCTTCGGATATAATAAAATAGTGATAGAACGAAATGATTTCCATTCCCCGCAAATTTCATTTTAACCGTTTTAGAGTGCATCATTATTCTATTGTTGCCAAAGCATATTAAGACTTTCAGTACAATTTGAACATTGCTATTCAGGATTGTCAACTCTTTCTGTGAAGTTAAGGTGCAGAATTAACTCTTGTCTGATCTTTCAAAGCTTGTTTTTAGGCCAGTAAAGATGGAACAAGACAAACTCTGAGAAACATACAAATAGCTACACTTTATCTCCATGCAAGTGAAACACACTATGACTGATGTATTCATTCTTTCAGTATGAAAATGCCATGAAATTAGCTGTTTCACTTTGATTCTGATCAGACTGTAAAAACTGAAAACTGTTATCTCACAAAATCCTGCATCCATTCCAACACTCCTTTATAAAAAGGGATATTAATTTACATTTCAATTATCATAACTCAATAAAAAAGATAGTGAAACAGAAGTTGTACACATCCTTTTATGATCACAATAGTATCATTTTGGCATCTGCCTATGAATGTGTCACGTGTCTCTTTTCATGTACTGTGAGATCATATCTTGTAACAAACCCATAGCTACAAAAGCGGCAGAGATATGGCTTATCTCCTGCATGTCTTTTTTCATGTGTGCGTAAATTAGAACTGTGAGCAAATTTAGCACCACATGTTTTACATTCATATGGTCTTTCACCGGTATGAATTCTCATGTGTTTGATTAAGTTGGTTCTAGTAAAGTTCTTCTTGCACACACTACAAGGAAAGAGTTTCTTTCCCTGATCATTCCAATATGATGATTCTTTAATACTCGCATATTCTACGGACTGGGTACTGTCGCCTACCTTACTAGCATGATTCTCACTCAAATGTTTATTTTTGAACTGATCTAGTATTCGGTTGAGTGCTGAACTACTTTTACATTTTTCTTTCAGACTATGGCAACTGACTATGTGCTTTTTTAAGTGTCCACTTTGTGTAAACCATAAATTGCAAAGTCTGCATTCAAATGGCCTTACATCTACATGTGTCCGTACGTGTCTGAAGCAGCCAGACCTATTGAAGAAACTTTTGCCACATGTATCACATTTGAACAATTTCTCTCCAGTATGAATAAATTTGTGTTGCTTCAAACAGGAAAGAGTTCTCACTCTTACATGGCACTCATCACATTCATACAGTTTGCTTTCTTGGTGTGACTTGACATGTTTTGCCTTTGCACACTGGCTGGAAAACTGCACACCACAAGTGCCACACTTGAAAGGTTTCTCTCTCAGGTGAGTATTCATGTGCATCTTCAAAGCATAAGCCTTTGCAAGTTTCCTATTACAAACAGGGCATGGAAAAAGTTTCTTTCCTGTATGCGATGCTATATGTCTTTTCAGATCAGGGCTATCAGTAAAGCACACATTACTAACATGGTATCTCTTTGATTTTTTTTTTTTCCCACCAAACTGAGCTTTTTCTGAAGTCTTGTCTCCTTCTGATGGGTCATATAGCAAAGCTGAATGTGATTTTTTGTGATATTTAGTTGCTCTTTTTTTTGTGCCAATTTTTCTATTTGCATTATCACTCTGTTCTGACTCACTCTCTGTGTCATGTTGTTTCTCCTGTTCTCTTGCATGAGTTGATGGATCTTTGCTACACATAACAATAGTAGAGGTGTTTGTGTTAGGACCAGATCTCCTGGCAAGTTTGACAGCTGTGCCAACAGTCTGTACCATGTGTTTCGTATTACTACGCAGTTCTTCTTGTTCTTCTAGTGAAGCTGACACATCGTTACCGCACATGGCAAGTGTTGGACTATTGCTCTCAGGGCTGGATTCACGACATACTAGATCCTTATGTTTTATTGAATTGCTATCTTCAGCATGTCCTAAACTTTCTGCAGGATATGTTGAACTACTGCCAATGCTTTCATTAAGATCATCAAATTTCATGACTGCGACGCTTTTCGATTTAATGTCCACATTGAGAGTGTCTATGGTCCAGTTCATTTTACTGTCAGAAAGCAATGCATCATCTTCTGTGGATGGCATCGATGTTTTATAATTTGATGAAGATCTAGGTGAGCTGGGTCTCCCTTCCTGGACAGCTGGGACATGATGCATGTCCAGCTCATCACTGGCATGTTCTGTATCTCCAGCACATGAAGATTGAGTTCTAAAGACCTGACTAGATGTCAGAGGTGCTTCATGGCAATGTAGTGTTTTTGAATCAGTGTTTAGACTCTCCTCAGATGCGCAGGATATATTGAGGTCTGGTGCTGCTGGTTCTTTCTTAACAGAAAATCCTCCAGTCAAATATGCCATATGCATTTGATGAAAGGGCACTTTTTCATCAGGTGGCAAAATCTCTTCAACTAAACTTGATTTTGGTTCTCTGTGATCAGAGGACACAATGTGTTTCTGTTCTTGAACCAAGGGTGGCTCTTCTTGATTGGATGGGGAATGTGAGTGAAAATTTGAAACAATAACACCTAAATAAGAAGGTGATCGGTTGGATTCTTCACCAGTGGATGTATTTCCATGCAATAGTGATTCAGCCTCCTTCACTAATGTTGGTATATCATTCAGTGACTGGTTTTCACAAGAAAGTGACTGGTGAATTTGCATGTGTGACTGTATATGGGAGGTCAGCCTATTCTGTCCAAGACATAGTGGTGTTTCACTTCCTCCGTCAGATGTTTTGTGAGGCACACATAGCTCATATGACACAGAGTGTTGAGGGGATGTCAACCAAGAAGAGTCCATGCTTGATGAAACTGTAAATAAGAATATGAAATACAATGAAATCATTTCTCATTACTGTGAAGGCTGTGACAGAAACAAAACTGTTTATTTCCTCTATTGTAACATATTATTCCATCCATATATTATGGATTGACCTGACAACACAACACATACACTCTCAAAGGGTTACTACAAAATCTGACGGGAATGGAAAATCTTTCATTTTGTCACTATTTTGCAATAACCAAAAAGACCATTTTGAAAAATGAACATGCCCCTTGGAAGCAGTTTCATTCATAGACATACTTTTACATATATTAATAGTACATCTATGGTTTAATTACATTATTTCCCCTGAAAGAGTTTGATATTATACAAAGTCGAGTCTGAAAGGTCATACATGTACGTTCTGATTAGTCTTTCAACCTCCAGTGGTGGTGGCTATCTTGTCGATTATGGATTATGTTGTTTCATCACACATGTACTTTCTTCAGATGTTCAACATTTTCACTGACCTTAATCCACTTTATAAATCGGTCTCCTTTTGAACTCCAGGGATAAATCTGTTCTCATAGACTTTGACATATTTAGTTTCGATGAATTCATTATTAATACTAGGCCTAGATCTAAACTAGATTTATGGTCAATTTCAAGCACCATTTTCATAGATCTTGATTGTTTCCATCTAGTATGAAACTGAAAAAGGCCTATTGGATTCTCAGTACTGCCTCGCAAGAGGCACAGGATAGTGCAACTGATTTGACTGACCGAATCTCTGTGTGTGTATGACTAAAATGGCAAAGGTCAATCCATCCTCTGATACTGTAGTTTTGTGGCCATAAATAGCAATGAAATCGTAATAGCCTCACACACGCACACAATACGCGACACCCTCTCACAGTACATCATACTCGATTGGGCCCACGTTATGAGCGATGGGTGAGGTGTGAAAGAGGGAAGGGTAGGTGCGTGATTTCTATACGCTTGTGCCTCAGGCAGGTGCGTGATTTCTATACGCTTGTGCCTCAGGCCTTACCTTTCTTGTTGTGTCACAGTGCTGGGCAGTACAGCATATTGTGGGTACTGATACTTAATGTGCTCAAGAACAATTTTTTAGTCTGAACAAATTTATCCAGTGCCTGAGCTTGGTCATGGTTATGCTTAATATGAAAGAAAAGTGCAATTGGGGAAGTGGAAGACTTTCATAATAAGGGTAGATTTCATATCAGCCTATAGTTTTATTTCATATTAAGGTGATAAATTACATAGCAAAATGACCGTTGCAAAATATTTTTTTCTAATAACACAGCTAGAGTTTTAAGGGTTTCTTAATAACCATTTTTGAGAGCACATCAGGCCATGCTTGCATTATAATATGCACTTATGGTTCACAGCATTTTACTGCTCTTGGTTATGAATTCATATGCTTTTAGTTTGATTCTAAGTCGGCATTACGGTCACAATTATGAAGGTCAAGGCAGAATTCACTATGAGCTCATCGGGGGTACATACTTATTGTCCTGGCTGAGTGTAAATAACAGGATAACGCTCCAAGAAACAAAACGAAAAAATTATACAGATAAAAGTATGAATTTTTCTGTGATATATTTCTTACTGAATTATACTGGTTGAAAGTGACAAAAATAGCAGCTATAAACTTGGCAAAATACAGTCTTTATATTTTTTATGTCCAGCTGCCCCTGTAAGCACTGTAGCTATTTCTTTAAATCAATGAATTTGGAAATAACTTTGAAAACTTAACCATCACGTTACGGTACTTGTGAGTCCACAATAATCTGATTTTCTGTAAAATCTTTTCCAACAGATAACACATGCAACAAATTAATCATCCTGATCATCAAGGCAAATCCTTGTCACTACAGATTTAAAACTAGATTGTAAAAACTAGAAACATTTTCTCAACTGAAGTCATATAAGAAGTAACACAAAAGTTGTGAGAAGGAAACAGAACTTATTAAATAATGCTCACTTCTGGGGGAATCTTGAGAACAATACAAATTGGTCAATATTTTTTTAAAAATGTGATGCCACAGCAGAACCAATCACTTCATGCAACAATCCTGAAACCTGAGATGGCCAGAGGAATATTTCTTTCATGTGTAAAAGTGATCACTAATTTACTGATTTACTGTGCACCAATGGACAAATCAACAGCATGCTGGAGACTAGTTTGCACGGTCTAGTGTTGCATTACTGACTACAAGAAATGGCAATGCTGTTCACATTCTATTCTTCATACATAAACCATGTTTTACATATTTTAAATGTTTGACACTGAGAGTGCTGTAAAATCAGTAGGTTACTAATATGTATGCTTTACAATGAGAGACATCAAAAAAGAGAACTATCTATTTGCAAATGAGGACTCCAACTGAAGTTTAAGCTAGGTTCTGGCTGTTTTCTGTGGTCTTCATGACACAATAATCACATCAACATATTGCATTCTTTTGAAATCTGTGGGTAAATTTAGAGGCAATGACTCTACACACTAAAAAAAAGGGCAAGAAAAATGTGTGCTGGTTTGGGAAAAGCGGAAAAGACCCACTGACGGTTTTGATCTGCAAGCAAAAATAGTTAAATTGGGATTATAATTTGTCTTGCGCCAAGGACAAATGAGCTGGAAGTTGCACCGGGTGATTTCGAGTTACAGTTGTTTTTTACCATTTTTTTACTATTTTCTGACTATGATACCAAAATTTTTATTTTGTCAGGTTAAAAAAGATTAAATTGTCGTCTTGTGAAAACCAAAAAAAATTCTAGTATCTTAGTCAGAGAGTAGTTAACAATGACCGAAAATGGGCGTGGATCTTTATCACCCGG
Source organism: Peronia peronii (assembly GCA_039654565.1). NCBI lineage: Eukaryota > Metazoa > Mollusca > Gastropoda > Systellommatophora > Onchidiidae > Peronia > Peronia peronii. The sequence continues at coordinate 8,787 of JBCEWB010904223.1, forward strand.
CGCGAATTCCGACTCATTTGCCCTGGTGGCAAGACATTTGGAAATTGAGTTTTTAGCAATAAGTCAAAGTTCAGCCTCCTATCAATAACATTTCATCTCTAAATGTGTTTTTGGAGCTGGTTCATGATATGACCACAATAAAACATTCCAAAAACAAGAGTCCATTCAACTGACTTCATCACGTCGTCAGTTCACTTTACTAGATCTACCATGTTCCGTCACGCCGAACTATACTGCAATGGACTCCAATCACAAAAATTTGGCGAAGTCAAAATATAACCATATTTGCATGTGGAAGGTTACTATCATTTGAAGTTATTGTCTTTCAATCATACACATTTGCAGGCATTTGGTCAGCCAAACCAGCTGTGCTTGTCACAGCTTCTTGAGAAACAGTGTTAATAAGTTTATAGGCTTCCTTCAGTTTCATACAGAAAACAGTGAAGACCTCTCAATGTGACGCTAGAAACTGACCATAAATCTAGTTTAGATCTAGGCCAGCAATTAATGATGAATTCACTGAAACCAAATATGTCAAAGCATAAGAGAACAGATTTATTGCTGCTATTCAAAAAAGACACAGTCTGTCTGATGCTAAGTAACCACACTTCTGTTAACATTCTGTACTGACTGTTTAAATTGTAGACTGAAAAATAAACACTAGTTAGATATTGTTACGCATCGTTGCTGAATGTTTCTAGCTGCCTCTGACTGATTTTTCAAATTTAACAGGAGAGACAAAAGTCCGATTTCCCAGTTGTAAGGGCATTGCTGGAAGCTGAAAAGTTAATGAATTCATTTTGAAAAATACAGTTTCATAGATATATTCTCTCTCCTTTCACGTCTGAAACAGCAGAAATAAGCAGATAAAAAAATTCAGCAGCGGCAATGTCCCTCTCCTCCCTTTAAATCTTTTTTTTTCTTTGTCCTATCTCCCCTTTTCATCCAGCTGGGGATTGCAGAAATGCAAAAATGCCACTCAAAGCAAATCAGAGAACAATTAGTGAGCAGGGTGTTCTATGTCCTCAATATCCTCTGCCTTTCAGCAAGTTTCATTATATATACTGAACCCTACTTGTGATGATCTATAACACGAAGCAGACACTTACTGTTACTGTCCTCTGCTACAGTAAGATTGAGTGGAAGTCTTCTATATCGCATATGACTTTTCCACGGTCGAATCCCAAGATCCTCCGCATAATTATCCCCATAGTAAACCTGAAAAAAAAAAATGACACTGTGTATGAAAAATGATATCTCAATGGATGCAACAAATTTCATCAAAGAAATTCACATGACCGGCAAGTCTGAGAATCCAATTCACTATTTTATGACAATCTAATCCAAACAATACATTAATACCAATACTCTTTGTGTGTCCTCACTGTTTCAGCTGTTGGCATGCAATGACCCTCCGGGCAACTCCACCACTGGCTACATGTGCATCTCAAGGACTGGTGCAACCACTCCTTGATATTGCCTGTTCACAGCATTCTTTGTCTGCCTCTGGCTCTAGTGCCTTCAATCTTTCCCTCTAAAATGTCTTTTTGGATGGTATTGTGTCTCTTGATATGGCCAAAGTATTCTAGATTGTATTTGGTTCAGGAGCATAGGTCTTGTTTTCAAGATATCACAGACTTTATTGTTTGTTTTGAATTTTGTCCAACTTAATACCAATAAAGTGGGCTTAATCGGACACTTCACAAATGTAGCTGTTTATTGTAATTAAACTAATAATTTTCTAATATGCCAAGCATTTAAATTTATTTAATAAAATAAACGGAATTTATATGAAATATTAAACTTCTCGTACAGTGCCGTCTGCTAGAAGTCAATCTGTTGAAACTAAATTCTCACTTAAAGTCAATCTCTTTCGGTGGTCCATTTTTTTTTACCTTAATATTTTATTGATTTTATTTCTGATGATCTCAATAGCTTCAGAGGCGATTTTGCTTAAAATCCATGATGACAAACTCTGACTGACAGCCATGAAAAAACACAACAAAAAAAAAAAATCAGAGACAGAGGGGGAGAGAGAGAGAGAGAGAGAGAGAGAGAGAGAGAGAGAGAGAGGGATGCTTTGCTACAACAGGTTACAGCCCGTGGACCTATCATTGTACTGAGAAGATGCCCCGCTCTCTTTACCTGTCACACATGAGCGGGGATATGCAAACACACACCCAGACAAATCAGTCTCACACTGGGCTCTCTGCACCTGTCTTGCACTGGCAGGCCCAGTGAGCGGTCAGTACAACTGATCACTGATCACCTCGATACATACACCAGAGATACCCAACTGTTTTCATGAAAAAATTCAGAAAATTTTACTGGGTCGGTCGCCGTAGTCCAGTTAGATAATTTCAAGACATGAAAACAAAATCTACCAGTATTATGGGTACAGAACTTTTTTGAGTTCCCACTGGAATCTGGGTTGGCAATGGCTTAACTATTTAAAAAAAAAAAAGAAAAAAAGTTAAACAAAAAAAAAAAAAAAGAAGCACATGCTCTATGCACTGCTATCATTATCAGTTTTTCGAATGGGAATGTGATTACTCTGTTTAGCACTTAATTGTGGTCAGAAATATACAGCTCTTGTGTCAACTGTTTCTTCGTCTTCTTCAGACTATGGCCCTATCATTTGTTTTTGTCACAAAATTCAAGTGCTGTCTTTCAACTACTCTCATGTGATCGCTTGATTGAACATTGTCAGGCTTAACAAACTGAGGCCATCAACTTCATGCTCTAGACCCAAAAGATGCTGAATGATAGCACAGGCCTTGTCTAATCGGACCTCACCAAACTATTGTACTTCACATTTCCTGAGTCATCAAAGTCAAAGAATTATTTTCATAAAAGTAGCTGGCAGACCAGCCAAAAATAAAATCAGCAACAACCAGAAAGTAGGAAGTCTGACATCCCTGTGTACATAACTCAGCGTGGCACACAGTCCCACGCTCAACTCTCTTCGCTTGTCTGGCAAGGATACACTAAACACCTACCCACACTCGGTTCTCTTCATCCAACTTGTTGACACACAAAGGCTGAGCAGACCCGAGGCAACAATTTGAAAAATAAAAAGAAAACAAGTCCTCCACCCCCCCCCCCCCCAAAAAAAGAAAGAAAAACAACAACAACAAAAATGAAAAGACAAAATACTACTAGTTACTTACTTAGAGGGACAGCTATGCTCAAGCTTGTGGGGGGTACGGAGTATAACACAATAAATGTAGACATACAACACAAATTTTCATCCCCCAGTGCCCACCAGAGATAGTGTCCCATGAAAACAAAATTGCTTAAAGTCAACATATTTTCAGGTCTTAAGAGGCTGACCGTGAGCAAGCTACACTGTATTTAAATAATCTACATGTTTACTATACACTGTTTTATAACGATGCTGCATACTGATCTTGTATCATTTCTTGCTCATTTGAAATGACTTCTTTTCAAATGGATATTTCTACACTTGACATACCTTTGCTCCATCTACACAAAATCCCTTATATTCCTAAATACAGGTATTTGAAAATATTTGATACAGAATTACTATTAAAAAAAAATTAAAATTGAGATTTAAGACGCCTGTAAAATACAAACGAAAGGAGAGAAGAGGTGGCTTTTCAAATGAAAGCCTTTCAAGGAGACAACATCAGGAATATGAAGAAAAATCCAAGATCAGGTCCTACAGTTCTCATTTTCTCTAAAACAATAAACCTACTAGAATCTCTGTTCCAGCAGGAATAAACCGGTGTGCTCGGTAATAGATTTTCCATCTGGATTGGTAGGCCGTCACATTGTGTTCCTCTTTGTGCCTGGCACAGTTGATGTACCTCATCCAGTTCGACTTGCAAGGATCTATCCCATCAATACAGTGAGATGGTTTCCCCTGCTTACATATCTATGGATTGAGAAGCAACATACCCATCACAAAATCCTTTTTTTCTTTCTGAATTATTTCTGTTTAAGAAAAAACAAAACAAAAAAATAACAGGAGTTGAAAATCCCATTGCATTGGTAACTTTAAATACTAATAAAAGATCCAACTGATTTGAAGTTCAACATCTCAAAAATTATGCAATTATTCTCCCATCATCATTGTTACAACCAGTAAGTTGTAAATCCATTTGCAAATTCAACAAAACATGAATGAAAATGCCAATTTCAATTATGTCCTGTTTTGAAATAATTCCCGTTTGTTTCTGAAGAAGTATGAAACTGAAAAACATGGTGAACTGTTTGAGGACAAATACCATTGAGAAAATTTCAAGATTAGGTCTCTCACATATTAATTGGTTTTTATGAAAAGTAGAAACATTTTTTTAATCTTTATTTTTCAAGCAACTACAAACAGGTAGTAATACATAGAAAATGAGATGTGACACAATGAAATCAAGTGCTTGTTAAACTGATGTGACCAGAGAAATCACGTTTTTCAAGAGTAAATGAATTTTTAACACATTTTTTTTTTTCTTCAGAGACCCCCTTCTATGTCAATCTAAAAATGCATTTCAGAGTTAAATTTACTGAAACAGATTTAGTAAAAGCCCAAAAATTGTAATTTCATGGCATGGTCTAATAAGGATTAATAAGAATTAACAACAGTGATCAGCCATTTCTCACTAAATTCAGCTGCACAAATAGGTCATACCCATCATCCTTAATTGCCAATATCTCCACTTCTGCTTGAGATAGAACCAAACTTTTTGCATACATAGAAAGGGAAATGAATAACCTTCACAGCGATACCAATAACTCCATATGCTCAAAATTTGATGCGGGTCTGATATCATCATGTCGCAACTCACATCTGAAAACAATATGTGGTGGGAAAAAAAAAAAGGGGGTGGGGGGGTAATCATGGAGTTGATGACCAGAAAGTGTTTTCTTTTCCTGTACTTCTATAGGACATTGAAAGCCCATGTTTATCTGAGTTAGGTTATACAAGTTGTGAAATCTTTCACCCTGCCCAACTTACATTTTCAAGCAGAAGGGACCTTTTCTTCAAAACAAACAAACAAACAAAACAAGAAACTGTTTCTTTAAAGGTAAGCATTGCTGTTCATTAACTTTCACATAGCATGAAATCTTTGATCCTGCCAAACTGTACTTTCATGCAAAAGGGACTTTTGTGTAATTAAAAAAAAATTTTTTTTTAATCTCTGTAAAAGTCAACACAGCAAGAAAGAACCCATCGGTACTTACCTGCCAAGCAAAGCCTGATTCCTGAGCTCCTGAGTCAAGTTTTCTTTTTTCACCCCTGTAGGGCCCAAAGATGGTCCCAGGTGGGAAATCAACAGCTGCAAATACCCCTACTCCAGCTTGTCGTATGTTTGACTGTTTGATGATTAATCCTGGTGGCAGGGTTTTTCTGCAGTAAGTTGGATCTGGCTTTGAGCCAGGCAACAGTTTCACCTAAAGAGACAAAGTGTAAGAAGTGGATCATTAACTTGACTGATATCTATCTTTTCTGTCCAACTCCCAATGCTATGGCAGTTAAAAGTCTTAACATTGAACACAAAACAAGACCCAGTAAGAATTCTGCTTGATTCTTCTTTCCACAATCCATTAGGAACACCATCAGAAAACATGTACACACTTTAAAATTTGAAGCAATATAGCACTTTTCATTTATGTATCATTATTTTATTTTTACTGCAGATCTCTCTAATGATGAAAAAAATTTTTTTTTTTCGATTTCTTGTTTCCAAGAGTATAGTAATTTACGCACTTATATGGTGAGCTCTTTACTTGTCGCTATTTGCTTTCCATCAAATATATATTCAAAATCAGAAGGGGGAAAAAGTCACATCAATTCTGTGAGCAGGAGTGATCCATGCATTTTTCAAAGAAATGAACACAGCCCTTTTAAATGGTTATCTTTTTGGTGCAAAATTCAGAATCACCAGAGAGACTTCCCACTTACCCTTTGGACAAGAGCAATACATCTTCATATGCATCTCATATTACCAACACACATTTTGACAGGTGGTATGGGGTTGTTTTCTACTCTCTATCCAAATATAAGTTCTTTGTCAATACATGTAGTATCTTTTTTATTATGGGAGGGGAGAGGGGGTGAAATCATGGTCAAATGTTGAAATTATAAAACAGATAAAAAAAACTTTTTTGTCCCAGTTTTATGAATGCAACTAAATATGACAACTGCTGAAGAAATAAGCAAGCTAAAAACTTGCTAAACTGCTTAATTTTTCAACTGACTGTATCTCCAAACTAAGATTCTCTACGTTCACCCTATGCGATGGGGCTGACAATTATCCGGGTTTTTTTTTTCCTCCCATGGTCTTCATATGCATATCAAGAAGATTTTTACCTTTGTGTCTTTCACAAATAGTGATTTTCGAAACTCTGACATGTCAATGCTGCAGCTGTCTTCGTAGTTGTGGTCGACTAGAGACAAAATCAACAATTAAGAAAATAAAACAAAACGGCTAATCAAGAAAGATTTTGATAAAATCATATTAACATATACAAAAACACACTGTTGGACACAATCCTTTTCACTCTGTTTCAGATAATGCACAGGCACATTATTACAACTAATATGGGTATTTCAAGTGCAAAATATATTACACAATATGATCCTCTATAGGGAGTTTCAAAAACTACTATATGCTTGTCTATTTCTTGAATGAATTGAAATTTTATATTTGAAGAAAATGGCTTCACAGAGCAAATTTTAGTCAAGATTTACAGTCACCGACTTGCTATACATTTCAGAAGTCATTAAATATTTTTCTGTGAAATATTATTCTGTGAAGAAGAAGAATATCTTAAGGCGATCTGCGGCTGAAAATCCTAAAATTGTCAAATCGCCAAAAACTTCCATTCTGAAGGTGCACAAATGAT
>JBCEWB010904444.1:0-15653 GCA_039654565.1 Peronia peronii
ATCGTTTTATTTCTTTGTAAGCATAAGAAATTACATAGCAAAAAAACCGTTCCCAAAGATTCTTTCTTAATAACACAGGTTTCTAAGCGTTTTCTTACTAAGTGTGTCAGAGTGTATGTACTTTGAAATCACCCTGAATAGTAAAATTTCATATTTTCCACACTATGAATGTGTCTTGCAGTTTTTGATAATTTATGCAGCCTTCTACAGAAAAAGAAAAAAGAAAGAGTGAAAGAGTTGTACTGTAAATATAGTTTAAATTGTTAACTTTTGTTCAGTGATTTTGCATAAATACCACTAGTCAATAGTCTCAGTGACAAAATTTACTTGATTTACTCTGGTCAGCTGACTAAATTCACTGAGACTGAATGAAAGTTTTTCAATAGTTGTAATCATGTGACTCTGGATTCTTTATAATCAGTAGGGTGCATTCATCATCTTGTATTATTTTTATGTTTGATTATTTTTATAAACAAACTAATTAAATGAATTACTGAAAGTAGAAACTTTTACTGATATAGCAGGGTCTATATTTTAATTTTGTAAGTTTTTGATAGCTAGTAACAGTATGTGTTTGACTATCAAAATTTTGAAAGATTTCACTTTTGTGCTTTAACTATCTTTAATGAATCACATTTATATCAAAAGTATATTTTGGCAGACTTGAGCATAAATTTATTTGGGATCTACTTACCTCTGTATCAGTTGTGAAAATGTTTCAGGTGATTCTGAAGGTACAAGAAATGAAATCCTCTATTCTTTGCAATTTTCAGAGACAGAAAATCCTTCTGGTTCTTTCTTGGCACTAAAAATGCATTTTGTGGATATTGACTGTCAATCTATCATCAACATATAGTGCTACAAAGTTTTACATAGGACTGTGTAAGTCTATGGCAGAAATCTTCATCTCATCTTGCTTTGGCAGATAAAGGGCTTAGAATGTGCATTTTCCTGGAATATTCTCACTTTTTATGTATCCATAGCAAAGTTAAATTTCTGCTTTATGCTTGTTGTGGCTGTTGGATATGCCAGGTAATTGTCACATCTGTGAAATATTTTGTGAAATTCAGGTTTTATTTTGATCTTTGGAAATAAATTTGTTACATTCAATATGTTATTGTGTCATTCTGTCTGCTACATGTCCTCAATTGTCCAGCTTGTCTAAGTGATCAAGGCAAAATAGCACTTGCTTGTGCCCTTGGCAGTTTTTCTTGCAAATTCACAGATGTTTTATTTCCATACAAACGCAAGTGCTTGATGAAAATCAAAAGCAAACCTGTAAGTCACGTGTGTCATATCCCAAGCAAGAATTTAGTTAAAAAATGAAAGTGCTATATTTTTATTTACCTCTGGTTATGTCTATACATGTATTACATGACATGTACAGTGGAAACCTGATAAAACAGGATTGCTGGGACCAAAGAAAAGTCCTGTTACAAGCGATTCCTGTTGTAACTGATAACAATGAATTAGAGGAGGAAAAAATGCTAGTTATTTGCCTGATTGTAGGACTGGGGACACTTTTTCCCATGGATAGTCTCCCTTCGTGAATTCCTCTTGCGTGATTCAGATATCCACGTGGCTAAAAAATTATTCTAGCTAAGATTTTTTAGTATTACATGTAGTACTATACATGTATACACTTTGGCCTTCTCTACTGTAGTATGTTTGCGCGACACTTCGTTGGCCTCCTGATAGATTCTCCCCCCCATTGCTGTCCCCAGCGTAGTGCCAAGAGTTAGCCTAAGCACACTGAAAGATCAAAAGAGTATCATATTATCCACCTGCTCCTCTCCTCCCATTGTACCACTTTATGTGTGATTTCTTGCACACATTGTCACGGGACTAAGGTGAAAGGCCTTTTATAACCACTATGGTGGGTTGTGGAATAGCAAAGCTATCAAAGTTATAGCAATAAAAAATGCAATGCGAATAAATCTTGCTTGGTCCATGGCATACAACAATGGAAGCACAATGTGATATCAGCTTCACAAAAATGTCTACAAATGCAAAATCAGTATTCACTACTGCTGATTGGTTAACCAGACCAAGTGGTCAGTGAATGGTAAGAGATACATGTAGATCCAGATATAATGTCTATCTTACCTAATGTGAGTCCTTTCTTTGTCCATGTGGACCTACCAGCTCAGCCTGTTTTGTCTACATATCATGAATTGTTCATGAGCCACCCCTCTCTCTCTTCCCCCAAATCACTTGACTGATCTCAATGCCTGCCACCCATGCCTCCACCCTCCCTCCCCACAGCACATCCAGTGAACAAAGCAGATAAAATAAATGTCAAGCAATTATGTTAAGTGTACTTGACCCTCTTGAAAACTCATGCAGTTTTGGAGTATCGCTAGGCCTACAGGTACACTATTGTGAGCGCCTTGCGGTACAAGGTATCCTGTTATAAGCAATTCGACTGCCACAGACAACTGCTACACAAGATAATATTTTACTAATGCCAAAGTAGGAGTGGAAATGGAGATTAGCGACGTTCCTATTATAAGCGATTTCCTGTTATAAGCAGTCCTGTTATAAATGGTTCCCACAGTAATTAACATGTATACTTGTAATGACTAGCAATGAACTCTTGAGTTGGTAATACGAGTGTTTTTTTCTTTTTCTGAAATGTTGCAGATTGATTATATTCCTTAGTGAAACAGCAGAAAGATGAACACATATAAAATTTTTGTTACTATAGATTTTACAATATCAATATGTAAATCTTGAACATATTCCAATTCATACATCATTTTTTTTCCTTCGATCAACCAAAAAAGACAACACATCAGTGCAAACTACAATGTATATATATATATATAAAAAACCAAGTTATTATGTATTCATATTCTTTTATTATTGAATGAGAAATTCAAGTCCAGTAATATTTGGTAGAAATGGAGTAACCAATATACAAAAAAAACATTCCAAGTTGAAGCAACGTGTATTGCGCAATTTCTTATCATCTATATATGATAGCATTGCTTTGGTATTTAATTGTTTTATTCCATAAAAATGTGCAGCATAAACTGTTACCACCATCACTAACCAGGCTGTATTCCCCTCAAAAATATGACATGATATATTTTCCTTATTAGTTTTGCATTGTCCAAGGTTCCTTCACTTCCCACTTCCAATCACAAAATGTTGATATCAAGGAAATGCTATCCTGTAATCTAACTCTTGATGTATAAATTAATGCTGTCCTGTGAATTTTCAGAATCCTCTCTAGAGATTTAAAGTTTATAAACATTCAATTCAGAGATTTTTTCAATTCTCATTTTTCATAAGGATGATGAGATTTAATTATGAAAGTGTAAATGACCAATGGTGTAATGTTTCACAAACTTTCAGTTTGTGAAATACTTCCCACCAAAATGATAGTGACTATTTTTTTATATAGAAGAGTTTCTTATCCATAACAAGTTGTAAAATGCATACATCAGTGTTACATTTTCTCTGCAGTACTATGCACATTCAAGTTCATAATATTTCTCATATTCGAATTATGAATACAGAAAAAAAAAAAAAAAAGCTGCCAAGCATGTGAAGCACCTCACATGTATTATTATGTACAACCCTTTACAATGAATGTTAACTGGTGTTTCAATCAATGCTACAAAAATTATTACACCCTACATATTGGATAAGGAAAAGAATGAAATATAACAAATGAAATGAAGGGGATTGAAATTTTGCCCGAACTATTCCACTGAATTGGTGAATAGCAAATGTTTACACTGTAACAGCCCATTCAAAAAGATTAAATATGTGCTGAGATTGGTCTCTAGGTAATGAAAAAAACAAAAATTTTTATCCTGTAACAACTTTGTGAAAGATTCAACATATTAAAAAAAAATCCATATCCTATAAAAATTAAATGTGCATAAATAAAAATGTTTGGGGAAAAAAAAATTTTCATTTATACTTTTCTAAGAAAAAACGCTTGATTTATTTACGTCCATTTCAATCTTCACATAATAAATCCTATTTCCAAGAGTAGCAAGCAATGAAGGAAGGAACTTAATTTCATTTGGCATCCCATTCTAAAACAAGACCTTACTCCTATCAAAAAATCAGAAAGAGTTCCCTTGGATTTTAGCGTAGATCATCAAGGATCATTTACCATTCTAATATTCTGCTTGTTTTTCTTCACTTTTTTGTTCATGTTTGGAAACAGTGAATACTGTACTTGCATGTTCATCTTGGTTTAACAACCTCCTCCTTTGTTCACTACAGATCTATTTACATTTTTTTAAATAATAAAATAGAACAACAGGATGAGACAGTATGAGGGGCAAGAGTCAATTGATGTACTACAGCTAGATGGTTTGGTTTTTTTTATGTTCTGATTTTACTTTTCTCATTTGTCAGTGCTATATACATGATGGCTACATGAATTCGGCACATCATGGCAAGAGATTCAGAGCATCAATTTTTCAAAATATCTGGTACAAAATACTCTATCGTTTATGAGTAAGAATGAAAAAAATCAGGTGATGTTGCTATTAGATGTGTCACCTCTTAAGGCTATAAGTTCTCAGAATTATCTTTTCATAAAAGGGTTCCCAGAGAAGTCCAACTTATAATCTGCCCATCCCAGAATAGCTGATAATAATGAGATAAGCATAGTTTCAAAACTGATGACTGTAGCAGTATAAAATCAAGATAAATTCACAATCTAAACACATAATCCTTATACAAGGAAAACACATTATTGAAAAAGTAAGAGAGAAAATTGTTCAATCGACTACATTTTTGCATCATATCTTAGGTGGTGATAACAGAGTACTTTGAATTTGAAACAACTGCTTGATATAAAACTGGTTTGAAATTGTGGTCATAATAATGACTCGATAGGACACATTAATCAGAGTGGTGACATAAAGGTTTGGACGAATTTGCTTTCACATCAAATGTTAAACAACATGTAATTTAAGTCACGTACATCATGAGAATTGCCACCAAAAATATCACAAATTTATCAAATTAAAGCAACACTAATTTAACTTGCCTACCAAAGAAAAATAATATCAATTACAAATCAAATGCAATGGCATGATGATTTGTTCCATAATGACAGAATGAGAAGAACAAAAAAACAGCCACTAAGATTTTATTTCAAACTATAACTGCACAGGCAAACTTTATTTTGGCAAATAAAAAAGGGGAGAGAATAAAAAGATATAATTACCTTGAGGCAGGCTCATTATACTGAACACACGTCCAACTAAATTATTCTCTATGATTAACAGAGGGCAAGTTTGTGAAGTTGATATCAATGACTGGGTTTAAACTGACTAAATTATTTATGCCCCTTCACAACAAAACATCTTACTGTAGTCATTAAGGACCATTAAAACATGGCTCATATAATTTCTTCACAGACCATTCTCCACATTCTGCAAATATTTATTAGATGATAAAGATGACTCCTACACATGCAAACTTTGCTTCATGGTAGAATCATGAATGTCATAGCTCTTCCCTATGGAAATGATTGAACAAATTTTCCTAATGACCTATTGATGGAAACAATTGCAGCTGTCTCACTGGCTGATATAGTCACAGTTATGATGTTAATATGGATTTGTTAAATCTTATATATCATCACATGATCCACTCTTAATTCCTAACAACCTCCCAATCAAACAACATCACACAATATCAGTCTGTATGAATTAACACTTGCAATCCAATTGACTTGGTGCAGTGCATTCTAATTGTAGATTAGACTTTCCCTCTCAGTTCCACCCCTTAAATGTTCCCCATTTCACACTTAAGTCCCTTTTCATACGCCCCCCCCCCCCCTTATTTACATATACCAATTACACATCGACATTCGTCTGGGATAATCATAGATTTCAAAAATAAATTTGTACACTGGCTGTCACCTCTCATCCTCAACCGCCATGCACTAGACAACACTTCAAAACTGCCTCAGCTATTTGTTGACTTTGTCTTTTTACGCTTGGATGGGGGTGAGGTGACAACTGCCTCCTCTTCGTAACTCTCATAGTCATCATCATCTCCGATATCGTCCAGAAAACTGCTACTCAGAACAGATTTGCCCCCTACTTGAGATTTCTGAAGTGCTTTAACTGGGAAGCAAATAAAAATATTCAAAAACAAAGATTAACACCATGAAATAAGCATATCGTATTCAGTTCCTGAAAATGGAACTGTCCCATGACAACTTTCAAGAGCACAATTTCCAAACAAAAAACATGGCCTATTTTGAAGAAAATAAAACCTGTGGTCTCTGCAACATTTCTGATTATATTCACTTTCCCAGTCATCTCTTTCCTTTAATGTACTTTTTATCAGGAAACACATAAATTTAGATCTGCCATCCCTGTGATGATAAACTGATAATTTAAAAGCAAGATAGTACTCAACAAGACAAGACCCCATTTCACAATAAAACTCAATATTACAGCATTCTGTGAACTTAATGCACAGCATAGAACAATAAGTTAGAACAAAGTGCTGGAAATCTGTTCTGCATTTTAAAATTCTGAGATGCAGTTCAGCATCAAAGAAAAAATGAAGAAATTCCATTCACACAAAGGCCTGGAATATTTCATCTAAAACTACATACTACATAACTACTTCTGTAGACTGAAAAAAAAAATTCAAAATGTCATGCCTATTGACTCATCAAAAATCCAACTCTATCACTGATTCCCTGATTTTCTTCTTATAGGAGTATGCTACTTACTCTGAGTTTGCAGCTCATCGTTTTGCTGCTTGAGGATGCTAATGTGTTTGTCATTCTGCATAGTTTTGTCCCTCATTCTGATGATGTACTCAGCCGCCTGCCGGAGGATTTGTGCCCTTGAGGTCTAAAATGCAAACAATAATGTTTTAATGACATGTACAAAAATTTGTCTCACTAGCAAACACATCCATACTCAATCATGGCCATTTCATTCTATTGTAAATTAAAATAATGTATCAGTTTGTTTCTTTTCTTAAAGAATTTTAAATCTCATGGACTCTCAAAATCTTGATCACACACAAACGGTACAAGCTGTAAGGATCATGCACTCTGTGTGTGGGCAGATGCACATTATCATGGATTTTCCCTACAGAGCAAAAAATGGAGCAAAAAATGGAGCAATAAATACATCGCAGGCAAACTCCACTGTGACATTTCTCAATATGATATGCAAGGTTAATTACTCCCTCGTTCACCAAATTATTATCATTCTAGTGCCAGATAGCCAGCTAGACATTGTGACAAACTAAGTCACAGTGAGTTGCATTCTATGGAATTATTTACAGGTCTCAGCCAGAAGCACGTGCAGTAAGTCCTTTTACTTTTACAATCAACTGTAAATCAAAACATATTTTTAGTTTATGTTGCAAGTAAATATTTATTAGCACAAAAACTACAGCAAACCACAACTCACCTTGCTAGAGGAATTGTTCTGAAAAGAACCACAAAAAATAAAACATTTTAGATAGAAGCTCAATATCTGAAGCATTTAAAAACACTGAGACATTAACCTATCAATACATCTTTGATAAAAAATAACTGTCTGATAATTTTTCTCTTACAAGGAAGTAACATCTTGTACCATTAACCTCAGTTACAAATATCTTTTATTTTCAGTAAGTTCTAGTATTCAGCTTTTCAACATAAACTCTTGTGTTTCTGTGAAGAGAAATAACAGGACCTTCACAGATGCAACTGATTCAAAATGTTCATCATTATCACACAAAATTTCTATAGCCCAAAATACATCTTTTTTTTATTTGCTGAATTTATTTGACCAACAACTGCTTCCTGTTTAAAAAAAAAAAAAAAAAGCACCATAAAGAACCATTTTTCACTGCTCACCACGGATTAAATCAAAGTTTGAAAGTGTCCATAAAATTCAAAAATGAATTTGAATATAACGAAGAAAAATTCATTACCTTGCTATCTTCTTGTGGAACACAATCTCGAAGACTATGAAAACTATCTTTAATATGATCTCGTCGCTTCCGTTCTAATGCATTATGATGGGCTCTCTTGTCATCCTAGAAAAAAAAAGGAATGAAAACATCCATATGACTTAGCATCTATATTCACAATACTTTATCTATCAGCAAACTTCAAGTGACATTTGAGTCTATCTTCAAATGCTGTTAAAAGAAACAGGTCTGTGAAAATGAAGTTGATATTGGTAATAAACACTTCCTCTGTCCATTCAGAAAATCAGTTGGCCAAACATGAGCTTGATCAGGCTGCATAATTAATATCAAAATCAGTGAAAAAAAAAAGATCAATTTAGATATCACAACCAGAGAAAGTTGGCTGGACAGAATAAGGGGAAAAGGTTCAGAAAGGAAAGAATTAATAACATACTTCAAGTATGATCCCTTATCAGCAGAGTTGTTTTTTACATGCACTTTTGTACTGCTGCTACTAAGACAAAAAAAAAAAAGGATCACATCTTCCTACTTGGAATAATGTTAGTCTTGATATAAATTTTAATTATATTTGATGCAAAAGTAAAACTTACTGAGCTGAATGTCTGAGGGCCTTCTTCATCATCCTGTGAAAAGAATTAATTTGATCAACGGTTTGAGATTTGAGCTAAATGGACAAGTAGACAACAATTGGGACAAAGATTTTGCCTACATCTATTTACAACATTTGTTCATAAAAGGCTAATCTATTGATATCAATCTTTATTTCAATGCAAATAATCATAAGGTTCAGATTAAAATCTCTGTCCCAATTATATGTATATACATATAATATGGAGGTACACTCTCTTGCAAGGGAATAACTGTTACAACAGTGTGATCTCTAACATTAGCCAGACTAATCTGCATGACGTAAGATAAGACTTCACTGTTCACATGGGAACACTGATTTCGTATAATACCAATATGAATAGCTGAAAACATGCATGAGGTATTCCAAGGTCAGTCAATGACCCAGGACTTTTCCTCATACACTGATTTGTGTACACGCTCTGCACATGGCAGGCAGCTCTTGACGAATGATGAGCATCCAGACATGTTCATAAAATATAAACAAAGCCATATGTGAGCTATTTTCCCTCAGTAACATGAGCAATCTCGAAATACCTCATTGCTATTATAATCATAATTACATCATTTGTTGGCAACAATCATATATGTTGATCATCATATCAACCACCATAAGTTTCAAATTTGATGGACACAGGCCATCATTTATTAAATATCAATATTGAGTCTAGTCTTTATTCATCTCTCTAAATTTATGCAGGTTTCACTCCTGGAGCAGAAATGACTTTCTCAGCTCTACTGCATTTGACAAGAAAGAGTCGTTTGCCTCTCACAGACGGTCTGGATTGAGCAGATAGTGGTGCAGTTTTATCTTCACAAATATATTTGATTTTCAGTGGCATCCATGGATCTATGGATAACTACAAATCATCAAAAGACGTAAGTGGTAGCCATGCTCATAGACTCAGAATATTATTATAAAGCTCCATGTGGCACGAGGCTTGACCATGTTATAGCTGAAATCTCTGGATGAACAAAGGCACAAAACAACTTTTTTCAATCAAAATGCAGTAAAAGTCCATCAGTCTCTCCCCTTACCCTGTCCAATATTATCCATCATTATAATCTGTACAATAACTACCTATGTTGCAAGTGTATTCATTTTGCAATATATTCCACAATCCAAAGGAGCACGTTGTCACTATGACAACTCACAAGATTATCACAGCAGTCTTGTGCTGTCGAGTTATACAAGATACTTCTGAAAAATCCAGGCTTTTCACATATATTGCAGAAGTTTGCATTGTTTTGAGAGAAGTTTGCAAGTTTTCACAAGGTCCTGGGGTGGCACTATATGTTTCACAACTTGCAAACATTCCAAGGACTGAAAAGATCTCACATGCAGAGCCGTCAACATCATATTCATAATCACCAAGCATAACTACTCTAAAACATTAAGAAAACGCTTAAAATGAAACTTGCATTACTAAGAAAGAATCTTTGGGAATGGCTTTTCTGCTATGTAATTTGTTATGCTTTAAATATGAAATAAAACTATGGGGTGATATGAAAACTACCCTTACAACGAAGGGTGTTCGTTTCCCCGATCACATTTTTGTTCATATTAAGCATAACCCAGACCAAGCTCAGGTACTGGACCAATTTCTTCCATCAAAGAAATCATACGTGAGTGCGTCAAGTACTGGTACCTGCAATATGCTGTACTGCCCAGCAGTATGACGCAAGACCCGAGAAAGAAATCGTCCGTGAGCACATTAAGTGCCGGTACCCGCAGTTGTAGAAATCAGGCACCTACCGCCATTACCCCCCCCCCCCCCCCACCACCCATTTAACACTTCACCCGTCACTGGTGTCCCAGTCGAGTATGATGTACTGTGAGAGGGTGTTGCCTATTACATGCATGTATGAGGCCATTACGATTTTGTCGTTATTTAAAGCCACACAATCACGGTATCAGAGGATGGATTGGCCTTTGTCTAGGCGTACATAGTACATTATGTAAGCCTAGGCCTTTGCCTTTTCAATCATACATTATACACCCTTTCTCTTGCAGGCATCCTCTTACTATTATTTTTTATGACAATTAATGTGTAACCTACTACTAGTCCCAACTGTTTAAATAACACACTATTTTCTAGTTTCCCTGTTTCTATTTAGCCTTTTCGGATACAACAAAGTAGCAATTGAACAAAATGATTTCCATTCCCTGCAAATTTCGTTTTAACCGTTTAAGAGTGCAGATCTATTTTCTAGATTGCAAACAGCTGCTCTCTTACATTAGTCTCTCCAAGACCACCAGCATATTATTTATTATTGCCCATTTTCATCAATTCTCACGCAACCACTCAACTGCAAGTTGCCAAGTGTGATGAACTCAGCGCTACATACTACAATCTCGATCTTCAAACAGCCATTGAACACCAGTTCGTCTCTCATCCAAAGAATGCCCCAAACAACGCGCAAAAAGTCTATAAAACTTCCTATTTCACTGTCATCGTGCGGGACTTGTATCGCATTGAAAGTTACGAAACAGCAATTGCCTTGTGAACTCAGCAAAAAATGGCAGTCTATCAGCCAAAAGTAGAAAAGTCGGTGACAACCAAAAAATTCGGAATTCCATCTGAAGTCAGAAGTTTGACATCTCTGTTCCCCCCTCCCATTTTATCAAGTCAGTCAGGCATAGTCCAATTACGTAACACATTAAGAAAACAATGTTAAGAAGTTTGCATGTTCTCAAGGAACCCAGGGGCATGTGCCCATAAGCAATGTCATCACCATAACAACCAAGCTCCATATTCTAGATCTACATCTACAGTGTGAACAACTGCCTTCTTACATCAGTGCATCTTAGACCATGGGCATTTTATTATTTGTTGTCGATACTTTGATGGCTTGATTTTCCATCAACAACTCTCACGTGATCATTCGACTCTCTTTGTCAGGTGTGAGAGAACTAAGCGCTACAATCTGAGAATCTTGACCTTCCAACAGTGGTTGAACACATCCATCCAGAACATGCACAAAATTCTAACGCACTTCCTGTTTCACTTTTATCGTGCATTCAAAATTATTTAAAAACTGCGATCAGCTAGTGGGCTCAGCAAAAGTTAGCAGCTGATCAGGCAATAGCAAAGTTGGCGATGACCAGAAAGTTGAATTTCTGAATAAGTCAGAGTTTGAGATCCCTGAACTTGCTCCCTAATAAAAAATCTGTGTAAGAGCCCAGTGTTGGACTGGGCACCCAAATACCAATGGTGCAATTTCATATCAGACTGTCCACTTGAAAGAAACATACAGCACTAGTGACCACAAACAAGGAAGAGGACGGAAGGAACAGGAAGAGCGGTTGGAAGGGGGGTGGGGGGGATATATACTTTTTGACTCCTTAATTGTGCCTCATGGAATAGATCTAATCTGTAACCATTTCTTTATTTGCCAACATTAGGAGTGGGTATGTGACGAGCCCAGTATTCGTTTCTCGCGAGCAAAGCCTTGACCTTGGCTAATCGGGAAGTGATCCACTGTCCGACAGCGAGAAGAGAAGTGGCAAGAGAAGAGAAATCACACGAGAAACGGACAATCGCCAACGTAAAGCAGAGACACGACGAGCGAGAAGCTTCTGCTCACGTGCCACCAGACCCAGGCACCATGCAGGCGGTCCGCCGTAGCTAGCGTAGGCTAGGCCTATTCAAATGTGGGGGGGGGGTGGAGGAGGGGGGGGGATTATGCTAGGTAGGCCTTTGTGGCCAGTCCTCCTCGGTCTCGCTCACCTGTCTGTCTCAAAGTCACATGAAGCCGAGCAGTAGGATTTCTCTTCTCGGGGCCGGTCCCAGCAAGAAGTAAGGTGACTTCCCGAGCTGCTCTCTCGGTCAAAAAAAATGTACTACTCGCCCACTGCTAGCCAACACACTCATGGCTAGTTCTGTGTATGAGGAGGAATAATTCCAGTCTCCTACTGGTCAGTATTTAATACTGGATTTCAATCAGAATTTTAAACACTTAAGTCACCCTTATATATATCCATATCAACATGTTTTCCTTTAATAGTGATACCATCACATGGAAACTCACTTGACAATTGCACTATGACCTTTCAATTCACTAAAAATCTGTCAGCTCAAGAGTAAGTGCCTGCTTTTTTTGTCTCCTGATAATTTCTTAGTTGGACACCACTATACTTTCAATGACTAACACGCCAAAAAAAAAAAGGGGTGTGCAGTCTACATTAAATTATTTTACTTTTCTTGCACACATCTTTCTCGTACTTGGCCTGAACTGAATAAAGTACAAATCATTGTCCAAAATGGAAGTATGAGGAAGATAAATCATGTTTTTAAATACTTGAACTCCTACTCTGAGGCTAGTTGTCCATTTCTCAGTGTTAATAGCTTAATCATAACACATTTACTAATGTGATAAAAAATGTGAAGAAGAACAAAAATATGAGGACAGTTTGTACGTGCACACTGACATGTGGACAATTTGCCCTGTGTCTGGACCCGTTTCCATGCCCATCTAGATCTAGATCTACAAATAATTTCAACTTTAAAACAAATATCAGTTTCCACAAGTTTGTCATAGCAAATACTAAATTTGCTAAAGACTTAAAACGTGGAAAGGATATATGCCATGAAGGGTCCCTAATCTGTAATGTATAACAATCAAAATGGGGAAGTGAAGTCTAAAAGGATTGGTGTCCGTGTCAGGACCCAAAATGGCAGTGTGTTTCTCCATGAATGGTCAGTTTAGAGTACAAAGGGAATCTAAGCCATTACAAGCCATCACCTAGATGATCTGAATATCAGTTCCGAAAGAAAGAACAGTAAGCTCAAAAATTATTACAAGTGCAAAAGGGTTAATCAATTAAGCGATATGAATCGTATCTATCGATACTGAGCTGGACCCGCTTGCGTTGTTTTGGAAATGGTGAATAGGCATGCGAGTATTCAGTGCTTGTTTCTGGGTCATCAGAAAATATTTTTGAAAAGGGAGGGAAATTCTCATCCTAAAGCAGCCATACTTACAGCGTCACTTTCTATGTCGATTTCTCTATCCTCGTCACTCATGATCTAATACTAAAAAGCTTAAAACGCTTGAAGTTCCGCGGTCTTAGATGGTCTTACTCGCCAGTCTTCTGTCACGGACTCTCGACATCTACACGCGCAAACCTCGACATGTGTATCCGTTCACGTGGTTTCGCATAATGTTTATAAACAATATAGTAAAACGGAATATTTTCTAAATTTCAACTCAACAAAGCGATTTTGATATTAATTATGTCGTAAAATTATGTTTGTTATATAAAAATTCTCTAAAAATAATGATTTGTTCACGTGTTTATTCACAGTGCTTGCGACATCCAGTTTATTTTTAGCGTGGAGGTGTGTCGACCCCGAGCGACCCTGGGCATGAAGTGTCATAATTATTTTCACGATAACAAACTTATTGATCCATTTCTGCTGCATCATATGTTTTTAAAATGTTACAGTATGACATAAACACATGCAGCAACTTTAATGCATTGCATTTTATTGCAGATCTATGCGGAAAAGATGTAGTTCATAAGAATATCATCTTGAAAACAATTTAACCGACTACGAATACCTGCAGGTTATTTCAGTCCATGATACAAAAGCCTAGTATGTATATGTATGCACAACAAAGCATGCATTTAGTGCTTTTTTCCATGTATGGGCAGGCTTTTCATCTTTTGTTTGTTTGTTTGTTTTTAGCAAAGATGAGGGACGACAGAAGGAAAGAGAAGCTCGAAATTAGGATTCAAACACAGATGAGATAGATCTAAATAAAGATAGCACAGTATCCAAGAGGGTCACGTGAGGTCAACAGTGTTTCAGGAGCCTCCGTTTCCGAGCTCACAATATCATAATGATTCGAACGTTATAAGTTTTCATATAACCAATTATTTGCAGCCACCCTTTTTCTCCTCTTGATCATATCGCCTTTAATATATTTATTGGGAATCTTATCATCAAGCAATCCACTCAACAAATAACATGTACCTGCATCTAGAGCAGACCAATAATACAGTAACAATTTTGTCCATGCATTTTATTTTGAGAGGGCAAATCTGCTGATGTGGTTCTCATGTCATACGATTTCTATGGTGGTAATCAGAGTGTTGACGCACGAATCTTCTAAAAGGCTTACATTACTTTCCAAAAGTGTGTACAGTAGAGTGTTTCAAGTTATTGAAATATGTTCATTATACACGTATTACATGTATGTATGTATGTGTGTCATATGTGTGCGGCAGTGCGTATTTGTGTCAAGTCACATCGAAATTCTGTCAAAGGTGAATTGCAAGTTTTGTTTTCGGTAAATTATATATCATTATCACGGTTTGTTTGATACAAAAACTACGCAGCTCGTTCACAAGAATACGTCCTCATTGGGCCTTTTAATCTCCTGCGGGTGGTTATCTCGTACAAGAATATTGGATTAACATTGGATTAATGGAAAACACAACAAAAAACTTATACACTGAAAGAAAGATTGCACTTGAGCTATTTCCGTGCATGATATAAGCCGTACGTGATGCAGGCCAGTAGCATGGAATGTACACTGCCGATACAAGTATTAGATCTAGATCTCCTGAAGCGTACAAGTACTTATGCACTATCGGGCATAATTGACTAATTCTTTTGTAAGAGGGGAACAGCGGACAGGGGAAGGAAAGGGTATGTTTCCTTCTAGGTGGACAAAACGAGTAAGGTAGCCGAACTTCTCACTTTTCTGATACTGTTAATTTGTCTGTCTTTGGCCAGGTGAGTTTGACAGACATATTATTGCTATCAAAGACATCTCTGATTCCATTATTGTTTTCTTATTGTGGTCTCACTATATTTTTTTTAGTCTATATTCCCTTTAAATAGTAGACTGCTACTGACTGAAGAGATTGCCTAAAATTAGCTGTGTTTTTTTGTTTGTTTGTTTTTTTGGGAGAGAGGGGGGGGGGGGGGGCGAGGGGAACTCCCTGGCTGGCACGTTATGCAACTCTGTATAGATTATGCACGGATAGTGATAGAGTTGTAGGAGGGTGCAGTGGCTCTGTGGTTTGGCGTCTGCTCACGGAGAAAACGGACCGGGATCGACTCGCGGGTCCTGCATCGGGGGAT
>JBCEWB010904666.1:0-12149 GCA_039654565.1 Peronia peronii
GGATGAGTCGAACTACGGATGAGTCGATCCTATTTTTCCTCCCCCACCAGCATCGACTCATCCGTATTCCACTGTACTCAGAATCAAAAGTTCTAATCACTGTGATGTGTTTTGACATTATCTGGGCATTTTGAAATTTCCGTATTGTGTACCTAGTATATCATCAATATCATGAATACATCATGATCAGTTAAAGAAAAAAAAAAAGAAATTACAGTAAAATAATGTCAATATTTCACAGGTATTTTTTTCCTCACAGAAGTAATTTGTAAGAATTCACATGAGGATACACACAAATCACACCACTTTTCTACAATCCAGATGCTTCCATATTAAAACCATAGCAGGAAGTACACTTGTTTAAAGCGAAGTACTTCCAAGTTCAAACTGCTGTACAACCTCATTTATCTATAGGTACGGTATGTAATCTAAATTCTCTGATTTACCTGTTTGCTTCTCTGTGGCTGCCCTAGCAGTTCTGGAATGAAATCAAGGCAAATATGCATGGATGGCACGCCTGAGACAACAAGGGGAATCAGCTCACTTGGATAACCCTGTGAAAGGATTGAAAAATATTAGCTTAACACTATTATCAAACTTTGACTTCCTGGTCAAAGCTGGATATTTATTGACAAGGAATAGCTTCCACTTAAAATCCAACTACAGTCCAGCCCCGTTAATTCGAATTTGGTGGGACCACCCTAATGGATTCCATTAAAGAGAGTTCGTCTTCCAGTTTTTAACAAGGGACGCCATTCTCGAATGACCAATGAGGCATTATTTATTTTATTACAGAATTATCTCCCTTTATAAATATGTATGTGTAGTACATGCATGTGTATATATGTACTGAAGGTTCTGCCGGAAAGCTTGATTATCAATCAATTACTCAGCAGCGCTGCCCCCATATGCTATTCTCCATCCCCCTCCACCTCCCCTCCTGAACACATAAGGTCTACTTAAGCCGCATGCGGCATGGCGAGCACTCAATACATGTACATTTATTTATTGTCGAATCCCTCTCGCCTCATCCACAGCTCTGTCTCCTTCGTTTTCTGCGTTGGGTGGAAACCAGGTGGAGAGGACAAAAGCCAACTTTTACCTTTGTGGTGGCCCTGACTGGTTCGATTTAAAGGAAACAAGCAGTGATGGCTTCTATTTATGCGAGAGGCATTTAATAGGCATAAAGAGGAAAAAAAATCAGCTGTTTCGTTTTTATTCGAATTATCAGAAATTTGGATAATCAGAGTTCGATTTGAGTGGACTGGACTGTATGTTATTATGCAATGTCAACAGACAGAGCGTTAGTCAAAAAGACGACTTTCGATAGGATATACACTGAGAAAGATAGCTGGGTAGAGGTACCACCAGACAGGCTTAACATTGGAATCCAGATGGACAAGGGCACAAGGCATATATCACTGATCTCTTGAAAGAGATAAATGCACAATCATGTGAATAGGAGAAGTTACTCATAACATTTATGAAAATAAAACTATGAAACTTTCAAGGTCCTGAGGGAGGGTGAAATTGTTTTTCCAACAATGTCTTCTGACAATAATACCATAATGACAAGCCATAATATAAAAAATTCCTTAAAAAATCATTTCATTTCTAAATCTGAATCTTGAAAATATTATTTTCATCAAAACAAAAGGAACACAGAAAAGTTTATCTCAGATACCATCCCCCCTCCCTCCCTCCCAATTATAGCTTCATTTAAAAGCATATTAAAAAATTTTTTATTCCAAAGGTCAATCATATACTTTCAAATGAAGCTAAAATTAATACCAACCTGAAAATGGACCAGCTTTGCTAGATTAGGATCAGCAATGAACACCTGATGAATGTATGAGAAAATCAAACATCGAACTTCCCGCAAATTGTTCAGCTCACCGTTGGTCTCCTTCTGAAATACACAAAATTACAGGGTTTATTTTCTCAAATGTCTGCCTGAATGTAAGTGATTCAAGCTAACATAATCGAGCCACAGTAACAAAAAATTTTCTCAGTGATGTATGTTTCAATTTTAGGTATTCAGGTTATGGTCTAAATACATCTTTCAACCTCCTGGAGGCGGATATCTCCACTAGGCATTCAACTTCAACACCATTTTTGCTACTTGTGATCTCAGATAGTAACTGACACAAAATGATCCAGCACAGAAATATTCTGTTATATGCAAACATTACTATTTCTGTGTAAGGCCATAAAAACTGACAAACTTGCTTGAAGAAAAAACATAAAACAACTCTAGAATAAACAAGAATCATACATGAGGAGAGCAGAGAGTGAACAAAAATGCATAATAATGAAGGAAAATATGCATAGCCTAAATATGTCACTAATGTCAGGTTAAAATCATTTATAATGACTACACATTATACTTATTGTTTTCTACACAGTAACAGTATTGCATTCATGTGACTGCAGATAAAATATCAGCTCCCAGCTCTCCAATCTGTAAAGACTTCTGTGACAAGTTCAAACATCTCTGGTTAGCAGTGATCCACTCCCTATCTAACCTTTTCACTCTCCAAAGGCAGGCAGACCTCCAGCAGGATCTGCACCATTGCACTTTCCTGTGCTGCCACCAGAGCCACTTTCAGCTCATGGCGATCTTTTTCTCTATCTGTAGGAGCCACATCCATTACATGAGAGTTGAGATACACTCTACAGGCTTGAGTATAGGCAGACAGGATTCTCAGGACTATCTCTAGAAATGGGGGACACCTGCAATGAAAATTATGAGAGAAAAAAAAATGAAGATTTAAGTTTTAAATTCATCACACGTGCGGAAAGTGGTGAAAATCCTACTTCGACAATAACTAACTTTAGTCACAGGGATTTAAATTGTGGGAGGAGTGTTTGATAATGCCTGTTTAATTATTCAAAACTTTTGCAGATTTTGTTTGTTATTCAAGTCATTTCATTTTTAATAATTTTACAAAATAAAACAAAACAAATTCCTGTGCAAGAATGTAAATGGAACATTAGGAAAATGAATTTCAATTTATAAATAAAGACCTTTAATGCAAATAACTGAATGGAATGTGTTTTATTTTTGTTCCTCTTTCATTGACAACACCAAAACAATTGCAAAAAACTATCTGTTACACCAGTAATAGACACTATCACATTGTTTGACCCACAGAATGTGCAACCTGGGCTGGATTCCAGTTCAGTGTAGCCATAATGAAGTATCTCAACATAATAATTAACATGTATTAAGGATGGACACAAGTATGAATACTTTCAGTCAAGACCTGGACTTTATGGAATCATTACCACTATGTCATAAACTCACTGCCAGGATTTACCTGAAGACTCTTTCATCACATCGGAGCACAACAAGAGGGTCTATCACTAGATCCTGCTCTGTCAGCTGTGAGGAAGATTTGAAAGCTGACTTTCTTGACGGCTGCAGGGCATTCACTGTGTTCAGTCTCAGCCTTTACGAAGGAAACAAAGTAAAAGTCTTGATTTCAAACTCTCACTGTAACCGAGACTAAGAACCTCTTATGACTGAATCCTTGCTCTGGCAGCTTGCATCACCAGATGTGACAAGTTTACAGGCATACAGGCAAATCTTACATGCTGCTTTCATATGTTCTATTTTTCTCTCACTTGTTTTTAAGCATATTTAAGGCACTTACGACAAACCCGTTATTTCTGTGGCAAATATTAGACTGAAAACAAATGAATATTCTGTCAAAAACCCATCATTCACATTTCAAAAAATAGCTTTACAGAAAGTAACACAAGCAAAATTCGAAATACATAATTGCTATAGACTGTGGGTTAAAAATTTCATCAAAGAAAAAAAACCCTTTCTCATTAAGGAAAATAACCTTAGAGCTATTACAGTACCAAACTATACAATGTTCACTGCCAACAAAAAGTACATACTTTCTTGGAGTGAATCCATGCAGCTTGAACCAGACTTTCTCCATCAGATCTAAGACCCGCCTAGGTGTGCCCTCCTCCAACAGTTTGGGAATGGCTGCCACAACAGCATCCTGACAGTCACGGATGACGTTGATATCAGAGACTGTCAGTAGCTCTTCCAGCAGCTTGATGGACTGGGCAGGCTGGCTCTGAGACTTAGATAACACTGAAGGTACATCACAGAGGACACATGTGTATATGTATGACTTATAAAATTTAATGAATCTCATATTTCATATTAGTTTCTCAACGGAAAGTCCTTTCCATTAATTACTTTTTGGAAAGATATAATCAAACTGCTAACGACTCATCTCTGATTTTTCCACACCATCTATCTAATTTTGTCTGTTTTCAGCTTTTTCTTTTTTTTTTTCATTTATTTATTACTATGTTTTTTGTTTTTGTTTTTTTTTAAATCACTGTCAGATTCTTATTAGCATCTTTCTGTTATAATAAGTCTACTGTGAACTTGTGTATATAATTGCTGAATTCAAATTTCCTTAGCGCCTTCCCTGATCTGAGCATCAAATATATATAGAGGTGGCAACTGAGCCAGATTTTTTTAACTGAACTTTTTGCGCATGACCGCCGCAGGCGGGAGCCTAACTAGGGCAGTCTGGGAGTAACCCCCCCCCCCCTCCAATCCTCCTCCTTGGAAAAAATTTTTAAAAAATAAGGCTTGAAATACCACATTTTCTACCATTCTGTTTACATTTCAACAATATCTTTCATCTAAATACATGTACTGGGGCATTTCTTCAATGTAGGTTTCCATGCTCCTTGTGGCAGCTAGAGAAGTTAGCAAAGACAGATATCTTTTAAGTAAGGCCTTTCTGACTTTGCCGTGATCAATTTTCTTAGAGTGGCTGATAAAGAGATTTTTTCTCATTGAATCCATAATGGACTTGGGCCTTATAGGTGACACAGTAAACGATTCCGGACTCCTTCAGTTTTCAAATGATGAATTCACTGTTTGTATCTTTCTCATCGAACCATTCACAGATTTGTCTATTTTTTTGATGTTCACTCATTCATTGTGTTCAACACAATCGATAACGTGCCCTTTCATGTCTTGCTTTTGGTAACAATCCAGTAACAATATGAAATCATCACTAAATCAACTAAATGTTTACGCATTGTCAGCCAAATCGAAATGAAGGTCCTCCAGTAAGCATAAGCCAGCTAAACCTAAAGCAGGCATGCCAAACGGATGTTATTGTCTGAGTGCGCATGAGCAGTCCTGTCATTATACAGGTCCTTTGGGTTCCCACAAAGGAGTTCACGTTCTTCCGTAAAATAATTTATTCACATTCTGTCATTCGCTCGGGCGATTCTGTTCCGTAAACGATGACCAGGTATTTTACTGAGACTTTACGGATGTTTTTTTGTTATATGGCATTTCGTAATTTTACAGAAAATTAGCACCTCTGATATATAGCAAAAAAAAACAACAATTGTGTCAAATATTATATAAAGTGAAGACACGATTCTTTACCTTCACCAACACTCTCTGGTTTGATATTGGATGCAATGTGTCTCTTTTTGGTTGGAACTGCATCTCTAGACATAAGACCCACATGGGCATCCAGCCAGTCTTCTACAAGGCACAGATGTGGAAAATGTGTATTCAGTAATCTGTAAAAGAGAGAATCAAAACTCTAGTGAATACAACTTTTTACTATTCTCCCTAAAAAAAAAAATCCCATTCTATTGTGAGATGAACTACAATTACAGTAGCAAAACGGCATTATGCTTTTTTTTTCTCAATTCACTACAGATTCCCTGATTCCATGTAAATTTTTTGAAAATTTCAAAAAATACTCAAAAGTTCTTTTCACAAAAAAAGTGTGTAAAGTTTTTTTTTTCTCCTGCCAACCAGTCACAATTCAGCACATTTCTCCAGAGAACAAGTATCTGGAATTGACAGCAAAAAAGCGGTCATGAAACTTGCACAGATAGGTAACAAAAACCAAATAATAAAAAAATAAGAATAAATATAACCCTTCTTTTGGTACAGTACAAGCTCTAAATGCTAAAAAAAATCTATTATTACTCAACGTCAATGGAGACATACATTCACAGCTTCCTATGAAGCAAATGTGGTGGCTACCTGTTAGGCATTAAATGCTTATTAGTGCATAACAATAACAGTCTCTGTCCGTAGTCCAGTATCCCTCTTAAACTGGACCACATCTGGAAATCTGAGTCAACTGTCTCTCCCAATAACAAAATGTCAAGCTCCCTTAGCATCTGATCAAGGAAATTCAGATTCCCAGCATGATGGTCTAATCACTAACATCCTATTTATTTTATCCTATTTATTTCACCTGATCATCGGTGGGAACAAATTCTGACAGTTGTTCTCATACTTGAGAGCTTCCTGGACCAGATAGCTGATGGGGATGAGGGACATGACTGTATCACTATACAAGGACAATTTGGTGACATCTGAAATATATAATTAAGGGTTGTATCAACAAAATATTAAGACAAGGATATGGATAATCTACAATAAAAAATATTTTGGAAAGAAAGATAATTTCTCAACTGGTTATCAAATAAATATAAATGTCTAAGACAAAAGTCCCAGAAATGGCTGAAACAAAATGTGCAGAATGACATCAAAGGCAGGATGTTATCATCATAAGGACAGTTCCTGATCCTTCATCAGGGAAAAAAAATTGTTGCGAACAACTTGATTTGAAAGATGAATTTTGAGTCAAATCCTTTGACCAAAACCATTGCCATTTGTTTGAATAGCATCATGTTAACAAAAAACAGCCTAGCAACTGCTAATGAAAGGTTGGTTTTATCCCAACCAAATATTTAATTTTGCAAATAGTCATTAACAAGCATAGCTGGCGACAATGTGATACTAAATTCAAATTTGATATTCTTGAGTTAGATCTTTCACTAATAATTCAAAGTGAGGGCAAGTAATTATGAGTGTGATATCAATTCTTAGATTCTTAAATAATGTTGGTTTTTCTCCTAGCATTTAAGAATCAATATGTATTGATCAAAATGTTCTTTTGCTACCATTTTCTCAAGCAGGACTTACCAATTAACTTCTTGTGTGTTTGGTACAGATCTTCATACAACAGGAGATAATACAAAATCAGTAGTTGTGAACACAGAGATTTTTCCTGTAGTTCTATGCCCACAGCTGCCCCAGAGGATTCCTTCTGCTTGCCCTTTTTATGTGTTACAGCCTTCTTCTTGACCTCAAACACCGCCATAATTTCTTCCTCTGATATCGGCTCGTTGGTGTGTTCTGGTTTTGGGGTCTTTGGAATGACCGAGTGGACGTAAGACTCAATCAGTTGAGGCATGAGTGGATGTAACGGGAAGCAGCTATTGCAAATCTGTCTGTAAACCCATTTCTGTGAGAAAGAGGAGACAGAACAAAAATATATTTTTTCAAAGTATGAAATTGCTGTAGATTACAAACTTTTAGCATACAAAATATAGAATTAATGTGTATTGCAAATTTTCATGCCTAAATATATGCAACAAAATAGAATGTGAGTCTTAATGCCCCAAAAAATGTAAAAATTGATGTAGAATGTACGCTTCAGCCTACTTGTATAATTCCTTTCAAATTATTATTATCGACAAATTGTGCACAACAAAAGTAGCCAAAACGAACTTCAAAAAGAGATAGTTTTCACTGTATGCACTATATAAACACTTTGAAAATTCATCACTGCTTCAGATCATTTATATGCTACAAAAGTGTGTATTTAATTCTCATAGTCATGTACTGACAGTTCTCCAATGAAGAAAGTTAATCAAATCAACAAGTCACCTTTATTGAGACTTTATGCTTGGAGAAAACTCTGCTCTTCAAAAGCTGCAGAATTCTATGCACAGGGAGGTAACCTGTGGCCATTGAGTCCAAGTTTGGAGTCACTGGAATTTTCACTGCATGAGCGGCAACCACCTGTAATGGAGTGGATTACAAAATGAAATTTAAGTCTGAGTTGTTCTTCACAACATCATAGCATAATCATAATACTGCATCCATACAGCACTAAAATATATTTAACAAAGCACTTTTAGGGGCTTAGCATATAGAAATGATGATTAATAAAGATAAAAGTAT
Organism: Peronia peronii; assembly: GCA_039654565.1. Lineage (NCBI taxonomy): Eukaryota > Metazoa > Mollusca > Gastropoda > Systellommatophora > Onchidiidae > Peronia > Peronia peronii. Next base: position 8,054 of record JBCEWB010904666.1, read on the forward strand.
ATCAGCCCTGTTTCTACAGTTATTAGGCAACACTGGACCTGACTGTTATAGGCTACCTTTTTTTTTTTTCATATTAAAATGAACATTTTCTAGACTACACAAAATTCTGTCACAAAATTTAGACAGAAGTATTGGTTAGTCAACTTTGAGGTTCTTCATATTAAAATTTGTAAAAATCCATGAAGAGGAACAAATTCGATGAAAACAACAGTCGCATCCAATCTCTACTTGAGGAAAAACATCAACGTCATTGAGCACTCCTCAACGACCCGTCATCTGCTTCCAAGAAAGACGCCGTCAGCGCTGCCAGAAGAACAGTCTAGTCGGAACTCTACAAAATGCAAGATGACTGGTACAGTCAGCAAGCTGACACCATCCAGGCCTATGCAGAGAGGAATGACATGAAGAACTTTTACAGTGCCCTCAAGGCTATCTACGGTCCAACCTTGTCTGGATCACCCCCCCTCCTGAGCACAGATGGGAACACACTGATTTCAGATAAGGAGAAGATTCTTGTGTGGTGGGCAGAACACTTTGACAACGTCCTCAACAGACCCTCAACCATCAGCAAGGAAGCCATCGCTCGACTCCAACACGTCCCAGTCAACGACTCACTGGAAGACCCACCAATGGAAGAAGTCACCAAAGCCATCAGGCGTTTGTCCACTGGCAAGGCACCTCATGCTGACTCCATTCCTGCTGAGGTCTATGCCTCTGGTGGACCAAAGCTGACCAAGAGTCTCACAAGCCTACTCATCTCTATGTGGACCCAGGAAAAGTTGCTTTAAGAATTCAAAGACGCATCAATTAACCACTGTTACAAGCAAAAGAGAAACAGAAACTCCTGCGACAACCACCGTGGCATCTCCTTGCTCTCTATTGTTGGGAAGATTCTGGCCCGTGTCCTGCTCAATCGCCTCAACGCACATCTGGAACGCGACCTGCTCCCTGAGAGCCAGTGTGGATTTCGAGCAAGCCGCAGTACTGCGGACATGGTTTTTGCAGCTCAACAACTACAGGAAAAACTACAGGAGCAGAATGTCGGACTATACACGACCTTCGTGGATCTGACCAAAGCGTCTGACACCATCTCCCATTGGGGGCTGTGGAAGATCAAGGCCAAGTTCGGATGCCCCACCAAGTTCATTGCGATAGTTTGGCAGTTCCACGATGACATGAACGCCAGAGTGCAGGATGACGGAGAATACTCTCACCTTTTTCCCCTCACCAATGGAATGAAGCAGGGCTGCTTGCTGGTCCCACCCTCTTCAGCATGGTGTTTTCCGTAATGCTGACGGATGCCTTTAGTGATGGAGACACAGGTGTCGGCTTCCGCTACCACACCGACGGCAGCCAGAGACTGCAGACAAAGACAAAGGTGCATGAAGATACAGCCCGTGACTTTCTGTTTGCCAATGACTGCGGGCTCAATGCTAGCACCCAGTCCAACATGCAGGGAAGCATGGGCCTGTTTGCAAGGCTTGCGATTGACTTCGGTCTCACCATTTCTACCACGAAGACCGTAGTCCTGCTATCCCCTACACCGAACCCAACATCACTGTGAACGGCCAGAGACTAGCAGTCGCAGACAAGTTCATCTACCTTGGCAGTATTCTGTCACGCCTCGTAAACATCAATGAGGAGGTAGCCTGCAGAGTCACTACAGCCAGTGCAGGGTTCGGCAGACTGAGGGAAAAGGTCTGGGAGCGCCATGGACTAAGCCTATGCACAAAACTGAAAGTGTTCAGAGCGGTGGTCCTTCCTTCCCTGCTCTATTTGTGCGAAACGTGGACAGTCTACAGCCGGCATGCCAAACAACTTAATGCCTTCCACACGAGATGCCTCAGGACCCTGCTCCGTGTCAAGTGGCAAGACAAAGTACCAGACACTGAAGTGTTGCAGCGTGCTGAGATGGAGAGCATTCACACCATATTACTGCGCTCTCAGCTTCGGTGGACTGGCCACGTTTACGGCATGGACGACAGCCGACCATCAAAGAGACTGCTCTACGGTGAGTTGTCCACTGGCAGGCACTCACTCGGTCGGCCGAAGATGAGGTACAAAGACACGCTGAAGGAGACTCTCAAGCACTGCAATATTCCCCACTCCTCCTGAGAAGAGATTGTAAGAGACCATCCTGTCTGGCAAGCTCACGTCAGATCCGAAGTGGCAAGCTACAAAGAGAGACCTATCAACGAAAAAAAAGAGAGGGTCAGAAAAGGAAAGATCGCACAAGCTCCATTTCCCAGCCGGGTCCAGCGCCCAATATTTCCTGCCCCCACTGCAACAGACTCTTTCATGCAAAGATCGGCCTCATCAGCCATCTCCCTACCCACCTCACCCCCAGTGATCAGAAGTCATGGTCATCTTCACTAGTGAAGGACGAACATCATCATCATCATCATCAGAGTTAATATTTCAACTTTTCTACCCATTACAGTATCATTATGTCAACACTTCACAAGTTTAAAAGTGATGATGTCATATGTCTGAATCATTTAATTATGGCAAGTTAATTGTCACTTTTAAGAAATGCAAGCATATCTGAACCGACATTTTCTTCACTGAACAAAACAAGAATTGTTTAAAACATCATACATGAACAAAAGCCTCAAAATATTTCTTTACAACTCTATCATACTGACTTAAGTAACATTTTCATATCAGTCAGAAGCAAAAAAATATTGGACCTGCTCAGGGAAAAGTTCCATTGTAAAAATCTGTCTGATCTTCACCAACGCGCTTGTCTTCACTGAACTCTGTGGGTAGAAAAAGATAACAGCACCAAGTAAATTCTGAGTCTACAGCTGTCTTATCTAACTGGACATATCACATACAGAACTACTCTACAAATACTATCATTTTTCTAACTATAAATTTGAATGTTTTGACCTAGAATGATAATATAAGATCGTAATGGACAAAAAAAAAAACGGGCATCTAATGCAAGCAAAGGACACTACTCCAAGTTTCTAATCAAGTTTTTTTAATATATGTCTGAACATAGCAATAAAGACCAGAATCATCACTTGTACCAACCTTCATGCCTAGAGTATTGCAGACCAGGTCAGTGATAGCCTGCATTTGACTGTTGTGGAAATTCAAAGCCAGCAAAAACAGCATCTCCCCTGGGCGATCGGTTTTGTCCGAGTGGCTAGAAGAGAGAGCACGTGCATGTATAGGAATGTTGTTGTATCTGGCCTGCAGATTCCTAATCTTGAACCATAATGAAATATGAAAGGGTAAACCTCTGTTGTCCACATGGGCATATCATATTTAGTTGATACTAATACCCTCTAATCTCATACATACTTTCAAGCCTCAAGGATGTCAAACATTTTCACCATAAAGTCGGAAAATTTGGCCACTATTCTGCCCCCCCCCCCCCCTCCCACCCCCCAACTGCCCACTATATTCTATCACAACCATTGTCCGGTTAGACAAGACATATCTAGGCTTTTCGTGTCAGGAGACGTTTGCCTCATTTTGAGAGAAATCTGTATGTTTTTACAGGAACCTGGGAAGGGGACTATAAGATTACACAAGTAGTGGAAATTCCAAGAAATTAAAAGATCCTACAGGCAGTACCGTCATCATAATCATCAAGTGTAACTAGCTAGAGATCTATATTTAGATCTAGATTGTGAAAAGCTGCCCTCATACATTAGCCTTTCTAGGACCATGTGCATATTATTTTTGTTGTCTTTACACTGATGTAGTGATTTTCCACCAACCCTTATACGACCACTCGACTGCATGTTCTCAGGTGTGAGGAACTAAGTCCTACCAATTTCGATCACGATCTTCAAACAGCCACCGAAAAGCAGTTCAACTCTCGGTCGGAGCATGCACGAATTTCTATCTGGTTCCACTGCTATTGTTCTGGACTTGTATCGCATTAGAAATTATTATAAAACCGCGACTGCCTTTGGAACTCAGCAGAGTCAGCAGTTGATCAGCCAAAAGTAGAAAAGTCGGCAACGACCAAAAAGTCAGAATTCCGATTAAAGTCAGAAGTCTGACATCCCTGAAGTCTGTATGCAAATAATCTCATGCACAATATGTACGAATTTTTAAGAAAATAATCTAAAACTAT
>JBCEWB010904777.1:0-15651 GCA_039654565.1 Peronia peronii
CTTTACACTGTTTGTCCAGTCCCTCTTGTGTCTGGTAAAGGGAAGTAATAGGGCTGAGCACAACGATCTCCCATTGTCGGGAAACAAAGTATTGAGGATTCAGTGGAAGAAACAGAATTTTATAGGGGGTGAGGACTGACATAGTGATTTTTTTTGTTTTTCTTACACATAGAGATATCACAAACTCATTTTCAGATCAGTACCAGCAAGTCAGCAGAGACAGTTTATTACTCTGTATGTCAATCATTTCTTTTAATGTCCTAACCATGTGGCTCAATCATCACTTCATGAACAAACAAAATTGGGAACTCTCAGCGACATGCGTTAATAATGTGAGTAACAAAATCCCGTCGAGATAACCTCCACTAGGAGGTTGAATGACGTATTATAGAACGTAACAAGTAACAAAATATCTATGCATTTCATTGTATGTATAAACTATTTTCGCAAGGTGTCGTCTTGTGTAAGTTTGTACCAGCTACATTAGTTTGTTTGTTTTTCTTAAGCCTTTCAGTCCAAAGAAAGTAGGATTATCTCGGCTTTTTTAGAAGTTGTCAATTTTTTCTGAAAAAGTTTGTGGGTAGAAATTTGGAATTTGGAAATTTCGCCCAGACAGCGGCACGCAGCCTACTCTTTCATCGATTTTTGAACAGCCAAGGCTTCTTTAACGTGCGTAACGTACACACGGGACCTCCGAAATATATTCGCCCTTATCCGAGAAGGCTAGACGTCGAGCTTCCCTACCCACTGAGAGTCAGGGGATCGTTGAGTCACTGAAAAAATGCGGGTTTTCGATCTTCGTGTCGTTCCATCCCCCGATGTAGGACCCACGAGTCGATCCCGGCCCGTTTTCTCCGTGAGCAGACGTCAAACTACAGAGCCACTGCGTCCCGCTCCAGCTACAACAGTTCACGTGCAGACACATTCTCTCTCCTTCCTTTCGCTCGCTGGCCGGCCAGGAAGATCAGAGGGGAGGTTTTGTGTGTGTGTGTGTGTTGGGTGGGCGGGAGGGGGGGGGGGAGGGAGGAGGGGCTGTTGGAGAGATATTTTAATGTCTCCATAGCAATCGCATTATATGTACTATTGAAGGGATAGGTAACGCTTTTACTAGATTCGAAATTTGTGATATTTTCACTTTTGATCACAGTGAGTTTGTATATGTTCACCACTGTAACAGGGCCTATCTCTGCGATCATGAATAGGCCTTTCCCAAAAACATATGGCTTCGACATAAGATCCTGGTCAGACGTCTTCGGTGATGTTTCTCTCAATCGCTGTAGAATTTACCATAATGTTTCGGGCCGGCGTCCTCAGTTACACCTTCCTCTGAGGTTGGAGTGTCCTGATAAGATCCTGGGTGAAGATACCAGCGAAGTTTCTCTTGTAAAGCTGTGGAGTGTTCGTCTAGTCTTGGTCTATCTGATCACTCGGCTCTCCTGGTGGACTTGGGACGTTCACGTCAGGCACTGACAGCGGGACTTCATTCAGTTCTGGCTAAACAGGCATATCGTAGTCATGTCTTGGTGAATCATTGTCTTCTTGTGTTTCTGAGGGGGAAAAACGTGATAGCGGAGGTCACTATAAAATGATATTATTCACTTATTGTAGGTAAATAAATAAATAAAAACTATGATGATGTTAGGACAGATATCCACCAGCTTATTATAGAAAAACAGTTATGTGCATTTTTATTACTAACTTGAGAAATCTTAGTGGAAGTTGAGCTTAGATTGTTATTGTCTATGTGTGTGCGTGCGTGTGTGTATTGGGCGCCTATGTGTCGCTATGTGTGACATTTTTCGAAACAAAACAGATCAAACACAAGCCAAGTAAGCAGGTCTTCATACAGAGCACATTGAATGTGACTGAACCGAAATCGTCGCCCAGTGCCCAGTATAATTATACAGATCTTTGCCACAATGGTTTAGAGGTGGTCTTTAAAGGAATACACCACAGAGGTTATTGAAATCACAAATAATAAATCAGTAAACTTGTTCGAGAACAGAAGTATGGGAAACATAACTAGGAAGTTCAAGACATTATTTTCCCAGCTGACATTGAAGCCAATAAGTTGACATCTTCTCATGTTACTTGTCTCGCAACCACTGCAGACGGTCATCTTCTGCCTACAAAATACTGAAGTCATATCTACCGGCTCTGATTCTGCAGGTTCTCCAAGCTTCACACACATACACACACGTAATAATACACACATACACATGACTACAGAAGGAAACATTTTGTGCTGAAATCTTCTAGTTAGTCTAACGAGCAGTAGGACTGAGGTAGTGAAGTCTGCCATGGAATTCAGCCTGACACTAATAATAATTTCATTATACCAAGAACAAATCTTATTACAACTTTGCGAATTAAATAACCAGCGACAATACATGTACTTTCAAATATAGATTGTGTATTCAACTTCTGGCTTATGCCTGTCCAAATCAATGGACTATGATATCGAAAATCAGATCTGCTTGCTCTTCACAAAAACAGTAATAATAATAACATACCTGGAAACAACACAGCTCAACTATTTTCCAGCATCAATTTTCCAAACTCACATATACACTCACACATACACACACACACAACATATACACAAACACAGACACACATACATTTACATCCCCACACACAAACGCACACACATTCAAATCAAATAGCACAGATCAAAACATCTAAGATAAGAAAAGATCAAATTTATTTATCCTCAAAGAACATTTTTCTTCCCTGTTGATGAGATACCATAATGTGTAATGTATTTTTTTTTTTATCTATGCCACAATCACATTACAGGCAGACAAAAATATCATTAACAACATAATATCTAATGGGAGGAAATCAACGATGAACACTGTCAAAATCATTCAATGCCCACGAAATGTTATCTATGACACGTCTGCTAAATGTGGGCGATCAAAAAGGTTTCTCTTCTTCATGTCAACGATGCAGTTCAGTGTTCTTAATATTTGATTGTTGTATTCTATCATTGTTTTCGGTTACTCTTCATTTATAGCTATGTTTCACACCCAGAGGCGCCACCGTCACTGACGGTGACTACAACAACCGGAGGTCCACTGTGCAGTGCTGGAAACTCAACTTGTGAGCTTGAGCTGCCAGATGGAGACACTGCGTATCTCAAATTCCAGACCACAGGACTCCAGACACCAGAATTTCATGTCAATGATGGGGATGGACTTTCATTTGTCTGCTCCATTCCGGCTGTCCATCTCACACTGTGCAGGATCCATTAATTTCCTTCTCTGTCACAGCCCGGGATGATTGTAATAGAACTGCTCCACCTTTCCCTTTTAATGTAACAGGTAAATATTGCCTGGTTATAATCTGTTTGTCTATCTGTCTGTCTGCCTGTCTGTGTGTCTCTCTCATTCTCTGTGTTTAAATAAAGAGACAAATGGATGGATATATAGATAGATAGATAGACAGAGAGGCAGATAGAAAGATAGATAGACTAAGAGATAAAGAGACAGATGGACAGATATTAAGTTAGACAGGCGATAGATAGATTTTGGTATGCAATATGTTAGGAGAGTTTGTGAGGAAAAAGAAATGTTATGATTAATGCACTTGCAATCGTTCATAACTAGATACGATTATCTGGTGAGCGATCAACATAATGAATTTTATTCCCGGGCATCAATCTCCCAAGTAAAACAATCTACAACTTTGCCCAGATTACCGAACTACCAATCTGATCATCCATCTTATTAACTTGATACGGAAGATCCTGATGAGAAATCTGAAATCTCAAGAAGAAAAGATGAAGGCGGACGAACATGATGGAACTCTACTGTGAGAGATAGGACCAGTACCAGCCGGATCTGCAGCACATGTTTGTGGAATTCCTCATATATATTACAATATCTGTCACGTGATATTTTATAGTATAATAATGCAGAAAGAATTTGATTAACATCACAGTTTTTTACTGGACCCGCTGATATTGCGCTACCTTGTACTTTGTCCTCAGTTCAATGGTTGTAAACCTGCAAACTGTCCACAGATAGAAATATGCTTGAACAATGAAGATCTGACAAAGAATGAAAGCCCCAATATTGTAACACCAGTGCCTACAATAGCAGATGGGGAACTCTTCTTACTATTCTTGCTCATTTGTAATTCAGGCAATATGACAGAGAAGAGGAGAATCTCATCACAAACAGGAAATTGGGGCACAGAATGGGACAAGTCAGTGGACAGTATGAAGAGCAAACCATGTATAAAAATTCTCTATCAGATAGGCTTGCAGGACACAGTGCTAGAGAGAGGCCGAAAGAATGAAAGAGTGTAAAATGAAACCGAATGAAAAACATACTTCAAAATGATCATGTCGGAAAATGAACGACTCTCGGCGTTTTATATATATTATATATATGTTTTTACCTCATTGCAGTAAGAAAATCACCCTGGATCCGTCGTTGATTTTCATGTTTTGTTTCTTTTTCTTTCTTTCTTTTTTTTTTTTTTACATCGAACAGACGCTCTTGATCAGCCTATTTCAGTGACCTTTGACTCGCCATTGACATTTTCATACCATTCTTCCAATTTGACAGAGGGCGAAGCCCACAATTTTACAGTTGTCATCCACTACACACCTGGCTGGCAAAATGTCATCAGTCTCCAACGCCAGGCACCTGACATGTCAGGGTGGAAACCAGTAGGTTAATTCGTGTGCAAGAAGGGGAAGGCAAGAAGGAGAAGGGAACGAGAAAGAGGCCATAGGTGAAATCAAACATTAAAAATAAAACAAGAGCAAAAGTCTGTCTGTTTTCTAAAATCAAGGATAACAAGGAAGGAGAACGATATGCGAGATTGGATGACTGCAAACAGAGATAATAAATGAAAACGTTTAGGACACAATATGGAGAGAAATGAAAGTCGCCATGATCCAGTGATCGAGTGGTCAAGATCATTGACTTCTTCTTATCTTAGTGAGAGATTTAGCATTGCACATGTCTCTGCGTTATTACTATAATATGAAATGCCGTATAACGTTTGCATTAGTATGTAATTTCATCTTCTCTTCCTCTATAGATGTGCGTTGTGGACTTCACTTGTGATTCCTGTACAATGTACAGCACAGATCTGTTCACGTTCACACGGTTCAGATGTGTATGAGGTCAAGGCCGATGGAATAGCAGGAACTGAGTTTAGTGAAGGACAACTCGAGCTGTGTGGGACAACATCATGTACACTGACAGTCGTTTAGCCACAGGGGATTTCCCAGTAATAATCGGTAGTTAGTCTGTGGAGAGGAGAAAACTAATGTCTGACACAATATATTTCTGCATGTCAGTATAAGCATCAAAGCTGGTGAATGAATACAAACTTTTAACTCATCCATGCAGAGTCATACGTTGGGGAAATTTATTTTGGGGTCATCCAAATTATTATTATTATTTTATTATTATTATTGTTATTATTTTTGTTGTTGTTGTTATTTGTGCCTAGCACAGACTCTGAGTTTGTTGAACATGTATGAGAATAAATGCTTTTGCCAACATTACCTCCCCTTTCTACAAGGCTTTTTGTAGCACTATCAGCGATATATCAGCAACAGTCAAAGGTGAGTAAAACTCATAACTTTCATATTTTGTTAACTTTATCCGTATGAACAGTTAATTGTATGTCTATTGATATGTTTGTTCACCTAGAGGTATTTACAGGACTAATTTTCAGTATTCATATTATTTGGTCATAAATACTGTCCCAAAAGTGGAATGATGCCCACGAGAGGAGACCACGTATTATTTATTTATTTATTTATTTCTCAGCATTGTTTAAGCAAACTCACTTCTTTTCCCAGTCTGGCTACTGATAGATCTCATGGGTTTGGTGTTCCAGAATCTCAAACGGAAAGAGTTTGTTCTCTCTTCACTACATTATCTAGATCTAGAAGAGGTGCAAATTGGCTTAGATTCAGTAACAACTTACAAAATGAATCCCTAAATTATTAGTCCGTTCTTTGATTAAGGACGTCTTCATATTATGAATATTGAATAATATTTAATTTCAAATTATTGATACATAAATTATTCTGCCTTTCTTCTCCCTCATATATTCTCATCCCCTGTCCCTTCTTTTCATTTCACAGAACGTTAATGGCCAATGGGGGTCATTGACGCAATTCAAAAAGTATAGACCGACTTTGAAGCCGCTGAGATTTACACAGACCAACTGGTGAGAGATAAATTTCGACAGTGAACGATGAAGATGGAAAATGGGGGGAGACAGTGGCTCTGTAGTTTGGCGTCTGCTCACAGAGGAAACGGGGCGGGATCGATTCGCAGTCCTGCATCGGGGGATGGAAGGACACGAAGATCGAAAACCGGCATCTTTTCAGTGACTCAACGGTCTCCTGGCTTCCAGTGGGTAGGGAAGCCAGAGGTCTAGCCTTCTCGGACAAGGGCGAATAAATTTCGGAGGTCCGCGTGTACGTTACGCACGTTAAAGAACCCTTGGCAGTTCAAAAGCGATGAAAGAGTAGGCTGCGTGCCGCTGTCCGGGCAAAATTTCCTTCCAAATTTCTACTCATAAAATTTCTCAGTAAAAATTAGCAACTTCTAAAAAGCCGAGATAATCTTGCTTTCTTTTGATTGAAAGGCTTAAGAAAATCAAACACAAAGAAGATAGAATAAGAGCTACAATAATCCTTGAAAGAATCAATTGAAACCTAGCTGACATGTGACACTGAAAACGTATGAGGGATAAATATGCTAGGCATACTAGGGAAATGGGTAATAAAGGCCGAAGGGCTCATCCCTATGTAGATAAAGTAGGGAAAAGTAGAGTAGGAGATAGGGACGATAGGGACCAGTACATACCAAACAAAAATAGTCATGGACCCACGAGTGACCAAAACAACGCAGCGACACCCTCAGACCCTCGTGGGAGGACCTTTTAACACAGTCCACGAGCAATAGGATAGGAATAGCAACAGGAATGAAAACGTGGACCAACAATTGTCAAAACAATATGGCAAACAGAAATAGTAATAGTGGCCATATTGAAGTAGAATAGAAACAAATAAAAAGCAAATAAACACACATCTTCAAATAAATAAATAAATAGAATAGAATAGAATAGAATAGAATAGGGAGTAGCTGGATAGATAGTCTGCTGGCATTTTTTTTCCAAAAGTATTTTTTAAGACAGGATTTATTATTATTATTATTATTATTATTGAAGTTGTGGTTTCAAAAGTGAAGACCGGAGTTTTTAACGAGATAAATATGTTCATCAGGCAGTGATTAGAAAATGTGACTTTCAGTCCCTTCTGAAAAGTAAAACGCTCATACACAATACGTGACATTTCTAAACCTCATACAGGTACATTCATGTATTATCAGGATTGCACATCACTTTTTGGCGCTTATTCAGGGTAATGCCAAATGAGAAAGAATACGCTCAGTTTTCACACTTCCCATGCCGTGCGTTTTAGGAATTCTTTATAACCACAGTCAAGAAAAAAAATCAAAACAGAAGTAGATCAGAACAAGCGTTATATGACCATGAAAGGGAACAGATGACAGACCGGCAGATATATTTGTAACGTTGGGGATGTGGATACATTACATAGATAGAGATAAAGACAGATAGGCAGACAGACAGACGGATTGGCAGAAAGACAGATAAACAGACAGACAAACAGACAGATAGTTACAAATACAGACATACAGATAGACAGACAGATATATAGATATTGGATAAGTTAAATTATTGAAACAATATTTATGATACTTTGCAATAAAGTATACATATACGAGATTTAAAAGAAATCATTAAATGTAATTGTTAAAAAAAATGACAGGAATTTACAGACTTATGAAATGTCTGCTTATGTGTACAAATCTGACCTGAAGATCAATTAGAAAAAAAAGGAGGAATAAATTTACAGGCGTATGAAATGTTTGTTTATGTGTTAAAATGTCCATTGACCCGAAGACTCATGAATATGAACAATTCTGACAACACACCTTTGCATTTTATGTCTCGCCTTAACAAAGCTTTTTATACATGGAAAGTAAACTCGTATCTTATCAGTCGAAGCCAACAGGCCTGCATAAGGCTGGAAAAAATAAAAACAACGTTGTTTGTTGTGTGTGTTTGCCACGATCTGAAGTCAGTTTGGACAGCTGTTTCTGTTTCTTCTATGTACGCCAGAGGCTCAGCCATTCCACGGACCACAACACTGGGTAAGTACAATGTATAGATCCGAGCTGGGGACTATTTGTTGCTATTAATATCAACGATGATTTTCTGTCCACGGTCTTTGATAATCCAATACCATAGAGCTTTAAATTAAACTCATTCATTGAATATTTGTTAGATATGGATTGCAAATACAGGTCAGGAACACCCACGTACGGCTTTCCTGACGAATTCTTATCATGGACATTACGTTTGCTTTTAAATGTCCAGAAAACATTAAGATTAATGACGCCCATTCATCTAAAAAGAATCAGTTCATGTGGCTACAAATTTGATTGTAACTGTGTATGTGTTTCTGTCAATATGTTTGTAATTTTCAAGAGTTGAAACGTTTTGGTCCTACAATGTACGATTTCATTTTCACAAGAAAGAGTTTACATCCTCTACTGGTTGTGTGATGAGAACCATAATTGTTCAATTTGTATTAGACTATTTCTCACAATGAAAGATTGGATATGTAGTCTTTTATCTTGTATGTGACTGAGGAGAGAAAGAGAGAAAAAATGAGAGAGTGAGAGAGTGAGAGAGAGAATAAGAGCGCGAGAAAGAGAGGGAAACAACTAAGAGAAAGATGAAGAAAGAAAGAAGGTGAAAGGATGGTAACGAGATGAAAGACAGGTCATTTTAAACATGGCGGTATCATATTATTATGAGGCGAAAAATAACAGCTCTGTGTTTTAAACTTGCTGGTTCGATGTGTTCGCTGCTTCCCCCCCCCCCCCTCCCACCATAGATAACAGCATAAATTAATATGTCTGTTGATTACACAGCCAAGAAAGTCAGAAATTGTCTTCGATACATATGGGAAATCGGACTCAGCACGTTATTTATTAAACGGGTAATAAAACAAAAAAGAAAAAAAGCTATTGAATGTTTTTATTGAGGCTGTAAGGCATTCATATTTGTTCCAGGTTGAAAACGCACAGTAGCAATTAGGTTTATATCGAGTGTATTCCCATCAGGAGGGTCTGATTGTGTTGTGGAGAGGGTACGAGGAGGAGGGGGTGGGGGGTGGGGGGTGGGTGATAGATTGGAGAGGGAAAAGGGGAATAGATGATGGACCTAATTTACACTATGTATTCCAACTGTCATACTCGTGTCTATGTCATGTTAGGTATCATTTTGGTTGTTGATTGAAGAGTTTTCTTGGTCGGTCTGCGTTTCTCTCTTTCTTTCCTTCCTTCCTTCCTGTTTTCTTTCTTTCTTTCTGTACCCAGTTATCTATTATAGAAACGTTTCATGATTATTTTGGACTATAACAATAAAACGTAAGTGTGTCAGTGTGAAGACTTTGTAATAAGGACTTTCTCGATCAATAATATTGAATTTTCATGTTATTTTGATAGATAATTAACATGGGTTCACCAATATGCTTGTAATTTTTAAAGTTGTATTTATATATTTTAAAAAAATCTTTTAGCATGTGACATCCGGTTTAGTGTGGTTATGAGAGCGTGCGCGCGCGCGCGAGAGAGAGAGAGAGAGAGAGAGAGAGAGAGAAAGAGAGAGAAAGGTGAAGAGATAGAGAGAGAGAAAGGGAGCGCATAATTTTCAAATAAACAGTTTCACTTCGAGATTATAAAGAGAAATCAAAGTTCAGTGATAGGAAGAAAAAAAAAATAAATCAAACATTACAACGTTACAATCCTTGTCACATTTACCATGCATTCACTAGAAGAAATGTTGCACATCACACTGGGGAAAACCACGAGAGGACTGTAGATTCATTACAGCACTCCTGATAAAGGCTAAAATACGCACTGTTGGTAAATGGGTACTTTCGTATAAATTTCTTTTCTTATCCTTCTGGCAAATTTCTTTTAAAAAGCACAAAGCACTTTATGGTGGTGCATTGTCATGTCCTACATCTGTGCTTGTTCATCTCAAGTCACAGTTGTTCATTATAATTTTGTATTTAGTTTTAAATCTGTTCATTTCTTAATCTATTCTCATTTTTGTTCGCGTTCTTCTTTAGTTCAACTGTCGGTTCCACAGGTTAAAATTTGCGAGGCAGTGATCTGACAGTTACGTTTCTGACGGATTCCTTGAACTTGAGCAGAACAATGGCAGATACTGTAATACTTCTCATATGTGTTCTGCTGACTGCAACAGGTATTTATTTGGTAAATGTACCATGAGCGTCCAAGAATCATTCATTATTACCTTCCAAAACAGCGAGTTCAATGATCTGCAAAGTCTGCAAGCAGCTATCCTTGACGAGTAGTCTATTATTACTAAAACTTCAAATAAAAGACATTCACTAACAATGTTAGAATACATGGACTATTTATATATATAATTTTTAATGATTAAATATACGTTCTTATCTTTGGAATGCAGAAATATTATGAAGGGAGAGCGTGGGGACTGAAGCGTGAAAGAGGAACTAAGACATTGAAAGAAGACAGTGCTAAAAGAGACATTAACTGTATCTAAGTTAATGATGATGGTTATTTTTTTTTTTTAAACGTGTTTTTGCATCTGATTAACCTTGGCAGTTCGGCAATGATAAGAAAATTTAATGAGTGAAGGAGAGATAAAGTGAGAGAAAGAGACAAAGGGAGACACACACACACACACACACACAGAGAGAGAGAGAGAGAGAGAGAGAGAGAGAGAGAGAGAGAGAGAGGAACGAGAAGCAAAATAACAACAAAATCAGCATGCAGGCATGGGCAGAACAGAAAAAGACTGCCTCTGTCTTTCACTCTACTTCTACAGGCTTTTCATGTGGCAATTTGATTATTCAGGGGAAACAACCAGTTTACCTTTAATGCCACTATGATATATATATATGTATGTATTGTTGTCTCCCTTTATAATAAATTATGTCCCCGTAGTTCCATATAATATACAGTATTTTTATAAGAACCCTTCTCCCCTTCCCTCCCTCCCCTCTTATAAATCTCCTCGGTCGATCTTTATTTCCATTTTTTATTTCTCACAAAGCTCGACACACTGTAATTATATTCATCTGTTTTACATCACCAGCTACCACTGGCCAGACTCTCAGTCTGAACTTTGAGATTGCATCCAGTTTCTCACCCACCTGTACAACTCTCTCCGCTGGTCAGCCTTATAACTTCACAGCCATAGTAGATGACAGCACTGCTGGGGGTCTGTGGTCACCGCTTGTGACACTTGACATACAACCATTAAATTCAACTTCCTTTCTGGTATAACGAACCACTCTCTCTTTGACAATAACTATTTCCTTCGCCTGTTCTATGGCAAAAGAAAAACGAAAGACATTAATCAACTATGAATGGCCAGTAATGCTGGTCTAATTTTAGGTGTGGGATTTCCAACATTATATTGATACTTGATGGATGGGCCGTGTAATATCATGAATTATTTTACAAGATCATTAAAAGTTAATTAACAATGTTCAAGATGACATAATTGTCTAAGTTATAAAGATTGACTTACAGCCGAGCTGATTTAGTCACATACATAATAATATTGCCCCTAAGCTAAACATCCAAGCTGCAGATTTATGTACTGTGACTGTTAACTTAAATATATACTATCACACCAAGCACGTATGATAATTCTATTTCAGATGTGTCAGGTCGAATATGCCAGGGATTACTGCATGCACAATGGTGATAACGTTTGCTGCGCACAGAGAAACGGCCCTTACTCTTACAAAATCCAAGCCCAGGGCATAGCAAGGGAGAACTTGAGCAGAGGTCAATTTCGCATTGAATGGTTTGACCAAGCATTTACAGAGACGAGACAGGCCACAGCAAGTTTTCCAGTCATTTTTGGTAAGCTTTGTCATGCCCGCATCTTTCTCTGCTAACGTTTTGACGATTATAAAATACAGATTCTCTTTAGCATTTTTAAATGTGTCGAGAGAGAATAATGCAAGTGATTTAGGCGTTGTTAAACAGTCATTAAGAAGATTAGCCACTATAATTCAGTACCTGCAAACCATCAAAATTTATTTAGAATTTTTACAGCACTATTAAATAGTCAGTAGATCTTCAGATTTCAAACTTCCTATAGCTATGCAAACTATAACTATTTGATAACATGCTGGTGCTAAAGTAAATGTCATTGCGGACATTTCTCTTTTGTTTGTCCTTTGCTAGTCACGTTCTTGTTATTACTGCAGTTTTATAAACCCAAACTCAGCTTGTGGTCATTACTCAAAATCTCAATGCACTCTGATTTTTAAAAAAAAATATACAACCATTGTTACACGTTACTACCGCAGGTTTTTGCTACAATAGGTGAAGTGAGAACACGTAACTGTCTGACTGTGTGTCACTGAATCAACTATACTTTACAAAGTAAAGGAAACACATACAAAATGCTTCATACTAGAGCAACTAATTTTGCATGAGATTCCCTCACATATGAATGATAAATCACATTCACCTGCACGTATACAGGGCTGTAATGCCACAAGACAAAAGGCCCACAATTATGTTCTTTTCTTTTAACACAAAAAATGCAATAAACATATCAGTAAAAATCTCTTAAGATTTAGGCTAAAAGTGTTCATAAATCAAAGGAAAGGAAATAAAATTGTCTGCAACTGTAGGCAAACAGCACCACAAAAACAATGTGTGACAGACAATGTCAAGGCTCTAAAACTATCAATCTCTTATCATGGGTAATGATTTCATTTCGGCATAGTCGTTATAATGCTAAGCATGATGATTGGTCACGGTCATATACACATTGACAATCATACCGGAAAACACGCACTGATCCTCGCGCGCACGTGCACGCACACACACACACACAGACACACACACATTCATACACACACCAGATATAATATTTTAAAACCTGATAAATTACAAACATTTTTACACTGACTAAATATCTAAAGAATCAATTTTAATCAAGCTGTTGACAACAATATTTTCAACTAAAAGATTCAATAACAATAATAAATAAAATAAAAATGAAAATGATAGCAACTGGCAATATTGTAGGACTCAACACGACTTACAACTTGTAAAATTTTTCGATCAAATGAAAAAAACAAAATACTTCACCGAAAGAAATGGCATTGCCTAGAAAAAAAAAAAAGATATAAAATCATCACGTGAGGAAAAACAAAAACAGTGAAGACACAGGTTTGTTCAAATGGTTTTGTGGATAGAAATTCTGCCAAACCGAGGAAGTCAACTTTTTCTTGATCATCACCGACGTTACAGCTGGTTATATGCATTGATCAGTTTTAAACACCCCAAGACTTCAATGTTTTGTTCAAACTATAGTTTCATGACAGCTTTACTTTCCTCCTTCCTCGTTCGCCTCCCACCTCCCTCTCCTCTCTCTCCTCTCCTCTCCCTCAAATGTTCAGACAACCAGACAACAACACCCCACTTTCCAACTATCCTGTAGATATTACGATACGATGATTTTTCAAATGTTCGCTAATGACAATTTTTTCACATACGTAGAGTACCATAATGAACTGATTTTACAATCACCGACACATGTATATGTTTATGTTATGCCTTTTTTTGTCCCACAGACATAATGCAGATTTGCCACGCCGCTGGACCATAAACCCCTCCTGGCAAAGTCCATCTAGAAATAATGTTGAGCATTTTGGAAAACAAATCAGAAAAAGTCTTACATGTCCAGAAAAAGTTCCCTCCTCATCAAATACCGGTCTTCATGGTGTCTCTGGAAAATTATCTTCAAGCATTCGATCTTTACCATAAGTTCATTAACTTCACAAAAAGCATTCAATCAAGCGGTATGGAAGTTATGGGAAACTATAACTTGACTGAGACATCCTGATAGTGATGGCAGCACTGGATAAGCTATTTCAGATCAGAGTTTTGCAAGACAACTGGCAGGGCAGCGCTAATGACAACACCGCCGCTTACTGTTAGCACCACTCACCAGCCTTTCATACCAAAACATCATGCGGGAGACATCACATGATCTGGACTCCCCATTTCCCGGTGTCCCTGAACAACTTCATTTACGTTTGGCCGAAGACAAATCTGATCGGCGGGAGGCAACGGAATAGAAAAAAAAAAGAAGAAATCTGAACGGCATCGGAGTCAATGGTAAAAATGTTGAGATTTAATGTACAGCGCAACTCTATATCCACAAACGAACAATTTTTTTTTTATTGGAACAGTGAACACTTAGAAAGAGTTGAAGACGTTATCTTATTTAATTCTGACTTAAGCAGGACCGACACCTTCACAGTGGGAATAGGAACAAGACTGGCTTTTGAAGAAGAGAATTGAACACCACCTGGAAGAGAAACTTGACTGGGCTTGAGAGCAGACTGGGCAATATAAATCACTGGTGCTTTCGATCTTCCCTTTTGGATAAGAAGGTTGGAAAGTACAGAGTTAATATGAACATGAGGTTTGGAGACAAGTATTTAAAAGATTGATAGGCATTTTAGATTATAAACGCTCAACATTGTAGTGATACATAACGTGTTTGATTCTTTCATTTGTCTGCTTTATGTTTGTTTGTTTGTTTGTTTGTTTTTTTATTCACTGTTTCCCCACAGTAATAAAGTGCTCTATAATTTATAACTAAGCCTGACAATGATACACTGACAGCGGCTCAAACATAGAGCTCAACAAACATAACAATCAGTTACTGTAAACCTCCCATGTCTCGAAAGGAAGACACATTGTCATAACAGTGCATGTGATTTTGGTTGGGGGGTGGGGGCGTGGAAAGGAAGGGGGGGGGGGGGAGGAGAGTTGGTATTAAACTACAAACTATGGCAATTCTGGGCCACTTTTTCTCTTTAGTTGACAGTGGATTCGTTCTAAATCTTTAGATTGTTACAGACTTGGCCATCATATTTGGATTGTAAAACAAAACTGCAGAATTCGGGTCTTCTCAGTTAAAAGCCTTGACAAATGACACCATATTATCTCCCTTGGCCCTTGTGTTGTTCTCGTTTGCAGTAAGTGCTTATAGAACAATAGGACAACATTTAATGTTTGAACTGTTTACAGGGTAATGTCTTGCCACAACGTAAACAAACGAGCTGATTGCCTACCACAGCCGGACAAGACACACACATAAAAGTATTTATCTTCCATCACGTAACTCCTGAGGGATTCAGTTCTTACTCATTCCAATCCAAACGCAGAGATAAAGTTGACGGTTGTCAGATTTGGCCAGTCTATGTCTGGTTGCTTTGGCAGTTTCACTTGAATCTGAACTTTGTCCACAAACGCTTGAGTCCTCGAGTCCGCTCCACCTCCGCTCTTGGGTCAGTCGAATTACTACAAATGTCTTCAAAATAAAAATAATAATGCATGCATGTATGTCTCTCTCTGTGTGTGTGTATGTATGTATGTGTGTGTGAATGTGTGTATGTGTGTGTATGTATGTATGTATGTATGAATGTATGTATGTATGTATGTATGTATGTATGTATGTATGTATGTATGTATATAT
>JBCEWB010904888.1:0-32910 GCA_039654565.1 Peronia peronii
CAGCGGCACGCAGCCTACTCTTTCATCGATTTTGAACTGCCAAGGGTTCTTTAACCTGCGTAACGTACACACGGGACATCCGAAATATATTTGCTCTTATCCGAGAAGGCTAGACGTCGGGCTTCCGTACCCACTGGAAGCCAAGGGACTGTTGAGTCAATGAAAAAATGCGGGTTTTCGATCTTTGTGTCCTTCCATCCCCCGATGCAGGACCCGCAAGTCGATCCCGGCCCGCTTTCTCTGTGAGCAGACACCAAACCACAAAGCCACTGCGTCCATCTCACTTCAAGGGAGAGAAATGCTTTAAATATATAGAGCGAAGTAGCCAGTGTTTCGCATCTTCAATTGTCAATAACTCGGATTTATGAGGAGATACAAAGATAAATTTGGTACCATTTTAAAGATGAACATGGCCTCTAAAGAATGCAGTTTGACACATCAGGGGCTAATAAAATTAGATATCCATTTTCCGAGAAACAATGTGAAGACAGTCACTTCAAGAAAAATAATGCATCAAATGGGGAGAGTAAAAAAGTAATTCATTTCCATCATCACCGGATGAAATAATAATTTAATAGAAAGCAAAACGGAGATTGCCAATGTTTTTGTATTGTTCTTCTTGCATAATAATGTCTGCTCTAACGTGTAGATGCATTGAATAAGAGATTATCGCCTCCAGGTGGTTGACACTTAAACAGACCGTGCATTGAATGGGAGAAACCGAAATAATACGAATACAGTTCATACAGTATTATTTTGGTGTTCTCCCTTGGGAGGTTGCTAAGGGATGTTTTTAAAATGGCGGCTGGGATACCTAAACAGTCATAATGACTATTCCTTAGACTTTAAAGGTACACTCAGCAAGGTGAAATATATATGACCGACGGTACGTTTGCTTCGGTTGAGAATGTAATCCAGTAGTTTGTAGTGTGGTTCTGTATTGTAGTAGTGTTGTAATCTAGACACAATTTCATATGCCAAAGCGAAGTAAAGGAGACAATCGGAGAAAACGCAAAGCGTCATCTTCGAGTGGCCGGCAAGTGAGTTACTTGATGAGTGCAGTTTCTTTATCATGTCTCTCATTGACACACAATTTTTTATATTTTCTCACGTGATTCATGTGTGGACTGCACTGTTTAGAGATTGATAGTGATCAGGTATTTCTCACCACACACTCACAATAACTCAAAACAGTGATAGTTTTGAAATGCCAGGATAGACCGATCGGGCTTAGATCTATATAGATCTAAATCTTTAAAAATTTCGATCACAAAAGTTTTCATAGCGTGTCAACAATTTGCACGATATATTAGTTTTTTTTTTTGCTTTAGTTATTTATTTTTTAAATTATTTTTAAAAAATATTTTTTGGTTTATTTCTTTTCCTACGCTCAGAGTCAGAACAAAGAAACTGAAAAGTTGACCCATACACCTGTCGACATGGCTGGTGAAGGGATGGCAAGATTGAATACTGCCTCGTCCTTTCATGGAGAGGGGGACCCACAACTTATTCAAGTGAATTATCGCACAGGAGCAAAATTTGAAGGGAAAGTTGTTGATCACAAAAGAATTGGAAGAGGAACATTTGTTTGGCCCAATGGTTCAAAATATGAGGGAGATTTTGCAGACAATCTGCGTCATGGCAAAGGTATGTATATAGAGGGATAATTGATTTTCTTTTTCTATAATAATTTTTTTTGCATCTGAGCCTTAGCGCAAATATGTAAACATTTGAAAACAAAGTTTTTGTTGGTGATGTTGTTTCTCAAACCAAGATACTTTTCCTCTATCACATTATTATAAGTAGCATTGTGTGGTGGAAATAAGATTTATTCCTTATTATCTTTAAATTAGGTACACAAGTTTGGAGTGATGGCAGCTCTTACACAGGTGAATTTGTGAATGACTTGCGACATGGCAGTGGAAGCATATGCTGGTCAAATGGAGAGGTATTTGCTTTCTTTTGCATCACAGTCATTGTTTTGTTTCGTTTTTCAAATAGTGAAGTGAGGTGAAAACAAATTTCCAGGTCATTGAATGTTTGATTTCAAATGTGAAATTTAATAATTTATGCAACATACTATTTGACTTCCTGTTAATGAAACCTTTTTTGTTTTATTACAGTCTCTTTTTCATTACTTTGTGAGTCTTTCACACACACACTACTTTTGTTGTACTGGACCTCATCTCTTGGGAACATCATCATCATATGTTCATTTTATGTGAGATCTATTCTACAATGTATTGGGAATTCTGCAACAATTCTGTTGTCTACGTAGGCCTATTCATCATTTTTCTGATTTATTTGTGAATATGTGTAAATATATAGACCTTGCATATCTTTCTGTATTTCGTCAAGTCTTTGTTGTCCCTCTCATGAGTGTATTATTCCTTCTCTGGACTCATTAATTGAAATATTTTTTGTTATTCTTCATGTGATTATCTCAGGCTTATGAAGGAACTTTCTTCAAAGATCGTCGTCATGGGAAAGGAACATACAAGTGGCCAGATGATTCTTCATATACAGGAACATTTTACATGGACAAGAAGGAGGGTTATGGGACTTTTAGCTTTGCCAGTGGTGATGTTTTCCAGGTACCTTAATAATGTGAAGGCTTAATTGGGCAGAATGAAACTGGATGTTACATGTACAACTATACAATGCATAGTTTTCTTAAAATCATGATAACGTGTTGTTTAATGTTACGTCGAAAAAGTTTCTGTAAAATTATTTGGGTAAATGAAATCAAATGAAATCAATATAATTTTTGTACAGACAGGTTATACACATTTAAAAACTAACTATGACGATCTAAACTAGAACACTGTGATTCCATCCATGTATGTTCAACCATTTTCGTGTTGTTTAAATTGCAACTTATTTGTTCTAATCTAAATTTTTAGGGATTGTATAAAGAAGATGAGCGAGAAGGACCTGGACTGGTAACCTACAAAAATGGCCTGCAAGATGTTGGGCTGTGGAGAGGAGAAAAACTGATCAAGTTGTGCTCTAAAGTCAGTGGAGCTTTCACCATCACATCTCACCCTGAGTTTGACTACAAGCCAGAGGAACATATCTTGTATATTGATCTTGTTGACAAAAATGACAGTCTGGCACCAATAGAAGATGTCCTCAATCCTCCATCTGCTTTAGACTACCCTCCCAAATCAGATTTGTCAGAAAAAGTGAATGAATTATACAGTGAAGCTCTAGACCCACGTAGTCTAGCAGTTGACAGACAGACTTTCGACAAAGAATTTTTCAGAGACATGCAAAGAAATTCTGAGATGCCAGAACAGGTGGCAGCATGGAATGCTACACCTGGTATGGTGGCCCTTCAGAAGCACACAATGAAACATGCGGTTGGCAAACATGGAGTTAAAGTGGACATTGATGCAATCATGAAACTGGATAGAAGCAAGTTCAAAGACAAAGGACCATTAGAACAACAGTCGGAAGAACTTATCACTGCAGCCGGGGCTGGGAACAAAGGGAAGGTGGAAGTGTTACTGAATTCTGGAATTGTTCATCCTGATGTATCAGATTGCCATGGTCATACAGCACTGATTGGTGCCACAGTAAGCATGAATCTTATACAGTGTCAGTGTTTTATTCTCAACCACTAACCTCTACACTGGTACATTACTATGGCCAGAAAAGCAGAAAAATTAATGTTGCAGAGCTTTTTATATGTATCATGTATTATGTAACACTTTTTTATCAATTGCAAAGTTGTTGTCTCTGTGTCGTGAAACATCATCTTGTTCTGTTCATTTTGTTCTATCTTTTGTGAATGCACACAGAGCGAAAGCTCATCTCTTTGTTAAGGTAATCAACATCAACAAGGAGCCTTTGACATTACAGTTATTGTTTTGAACAGTTCTTGCAGCCAGTGATAGGACACATTGAGAATTGACTTTGAAATCTCTTCTGTCAGGTAAATTGGCACATCGACATCATCAATGTCTTGCTGAATGAAGGGGCCAATGTCAACAAGCTGAGTGATGAAGGATGTTCAGCACTGGCAGCTGGAACTATTTTCTACTACCCAATTGAGGGGTTCCTATACAATATTGCAGAGAGATATATGCAACCTCCACCAGAGTTGGTCTCTGACTCTAAGAATGACATTCTGCCAAAGGGCATTCTGGCCAATAACAAAGAACGCCGAGCCAGTCGATTGAACCAAATCAATCGAATAAGATCAGCATCTATTGTTTCTGGTGATACAAAGACTGATCCAGTGACAGGTAAAACCTCAGACAAACCAGACATTACAACAACCAGGCCCTCTGGCCCACTAGATATGAACAAAAAAATTTTGGAGAAGCTGATTGAGGATAACGACAACAACAACAACTGCGGTAAAGATGATTCAGATTCAGCTTATGGGGATGACTATGATGGTCCTCCAGGTGAGAATGATGAAGATGATGATGAGGAAAGTCCAGAGGATTTTGAATCCAACCAGAGCATGAGAAACTATCATATTGAGGTGACAGAGCAGCTAGTGGAAAGATGTGCAACACAGTTGAGTCACAACCAGCTGGTGGTGAGTCGAGAAGTATCAGATGTGACTGAGGTGGGGAAGGCAAGGAGACTGGCTATACAAATGTCTCAGTAAGTCAAATTTAGCTTTTCTTATGTATACCATGTAGTGGATTATTTGTTTAGAAACATCCTTCAAGAAATCTTGACTGGGCATCTGATAATGAACTCAGGAATGTAACTTTATCATATTGATGATGGTAAGAAAAAAAGCAGATTGCAAAAGCAAAGTTTGGGAATAAAAGGCAAAAATAAAACCCATTAATGGGGAAGCACTTATGAAGGACCAGACTACTTCTACTGTATATTTTGTGGAAGAGATGTATGAAATGAGAACAAGAAATTAGGCATGTATATCAGTGACAATTACACTATAATAAATCACACGATGTAATATGTGATTATGTTACTGATTGATACAGATGTATGAATGTTAACAGGATTTTGCACAGATAATGAAATCTCTCTTGCTGTGGTATCATTGAATGCATGAGAATAGACACTATAATAGAGTGAAAGGATTTCATGTTTTTAATCGTTGTACTTTCCTTGAAGTATTGGAGATCCAGGCAAAGGATATTTCAGAGTTTTTACAATGACTGTATTTGTTGGGGAACATCTCAACTTATTCTGTAGGTAAAACTGAGCTATATTAATCAAGTTAAATTTAATGCTGTGAATGCTAGATAAAAGTACACACTGCATATGTAAGTTGGTATGTCTATTCTCAAGATCTGTGTTTTGTATCATTAATGCATTGTTATCTATACTATAAATCTGCAACAAAACCCGTAAACGGCTTATGGACTCAAAAATTGTTGAATGTACCCATATGAAATTTGGCACACAACATTGTTGCATAAAAATCTGGATTTCTACTTACATAAAGCCGAAAAAAGCTTACTATTTTTGATGTTATTCTAAAACGGTGACAATAATTGAATAATAAAGTCTCGAGAGTGTTTAATCAGAATTGTACTTTTGATAGAATGACACATTCAAAATACCAAACATGTTTTCTTTGAGCAACATTCAGTTTAATCATCCAAAATACCAACACCGAGGCGCGCACATTTTCCATACACTTTGAGTTGCAGGGCAGTATCAGTTTGACCTATGTTTAAAAAAAAATCCCACAAGGTCATGGGTTCTCCTCTAGTGTTTCATAACTTTATACCATCAAAATAATGCCATAGCAAATTATAAATTTATCAAGCTAATACCACAGGCCTTTGCTTATTATGTGGACATCAACATTAGTGAATATGAAAACAATGTTCAGAAATCAGAGGATGAGCAAAATGACAATAAATTAGAAAAGTTAAACACCTATTTGAATTCCCAGCTAATATTTTGCTTTGAATGTCTGAGTACTTGCATGTATACAAAGATCAAAATAATTGTGTCCATGGACTTCCTTGGGCCTGACAGTCTGCCAGATTCTCACTGTTATTTCCTGTGTTTTAAAATCAAAGACTAATGTTTTTGGTTTTGAGAACCAAAAATTCATATTGTCCCTGAAATTCTGATTTCACTTATCAATGTCCCAGTAGCCAGATCTAGATGTTCATCTCCCAAACTATATAGTTGTGTTCACAATAAGACAGTTAGAGAAGGCAAGCCTATTGAGTTATGATGATGGATTTTTTATGTGTTGGCAGATGTAAAGGGATATTTCTTTCTCAGAATTCATGCATTAATGTGTGAGCGGTCAGATGGTTAGTAAAGGCAAGTATATTTAGAATTGTGATGGATTTCTTGTCAACCTACAGCCATGAAAGAATGAAAGATACATTGGACTTATTGTTGAGGAGGGGAGCTGACCCCAATGCTTCCTCTGTGCCCATGCCTGTTCTTTTCTTTGCCATCAAGTCAGCCGATGTTGAAATGGTCAAGCAATTGTTGATGAAAGGAGCCAACACAAATACAAAATTGAACAAAGAGGTTTGGATGGAACATTCTGTACAGTGTTTATCTTTGTAATTTGTGTTTCACTGATGCACTTTAGAATATTATTAATATTGATATATTTTACTTATGTTCATTTGAACATCAGAACTTAAAGTCTTACCTTTTCTGCCCTCATTCAAGTATATTTATCTCATTATAACATTTTAGTTTCAAGTCATATATATATATATATGAGATCTGTATTAAATTTTTATTTGAAATGCACTGATTGTCAGTTTTCTGGTCAGTCCAGAGAAATATAAATTCTGATTTCAAGCAGTTGCATACCTACAATCTGTTGATCTGTGCTGGATTTATTTTGGGCAAATGTTTGAAACATACACAGTCAAGCTTTCTGCAATGAATATGCTAGTTTTCATATTTTCCTAATACTCACAGATGTTTCCGTAATGTTCAGTATAAGGTCTATGTCTGATGTCCTTGCAATGTCGCATTGTAGAAGATGTGCAGGATGATAATCATTAAATCCTTTAAAAGAATGATAAAATATTCAGCCAGTGAGACAAACAGACCATGTAGAAATGAAAGTGACTCCCTGAAACAAGGTTTGGGAAAACAAAAAATTTCTGTCATTACCAAAGAGGTCTACAGCATCACCATGTATGATAAACGGTGCTGATGAAGGGCCAAAGTGACTAGTTCCTGTCTTTAGATTCAAAGCATGGATATAAAATGTCACACAGTTCTCATTATGATCTGTTACAGAAAGGAGGTCTGTATCCCATCCACATTGCTTGTGCCATTCCTGGGGAGGAGGGGGTACAGATCACAGAGCTGCTGCTGGATGCCCTGGCAGATCCCGATGCTCGAGCAGAGGAAGACAACTCATTTCTGAACCATTTCTTGGTAAAATCCAGACCTGTCAGTCATAACTTAGTTTTAGCAAAGGATTCGCAACAAAGGATAAAAGGAAATCATGACAATTTCTTTAGGGAACATATGGCTGTGTATCAGCGTGCCTTTAGTTTGACCCATGTTGGAGGCTTGGCTGGAGTTAAGAGGTCAAGTCACGGTTCACCACCGCCCACCGGGGAGCGCGAGCTAACTGCCATGACTATGTGAAAATGTGCAGTATTTTAACACAACAACTTGTGCAGTAGAACATCATGAAACATTAAGACAAAATATAAACATGTATTTTTTTTACCACTGTTGGAAAGGTTAAATCCTCTTCTTTCCAACCATATTTTGGAAACGGACAAAATTCGTAGCCTTTGTTGGATAATTGGAGATAGAAAGGTAAACATGTCAGAAAACTTAACACAATTTACCCATTTTTGGAACAAGTATGATCTTCTCTTTCACAAGAGATATATCATTAAAAAATATACTACAGAAAAATTCAGATTTTCATCTCTAATTGTTTTTTTTTTCTCATAATTATGTGGATTGTACTTTTTCCAAAGAGTTGTTATGGAAGACTAAATAATGTTCTGTTCAAAGTTTACTTCATGATATTTACCATTTTTTATTCACAAGCTGGTGTTATATATATCGTCATGGTCCTGACTTCTGGCCAATGTCAGTCTTAAGCCAGAATTAAATATAACAATTATGTCATTGCCCTTTCCATAGTGTATTCATTAAATCAAAAGTGCCAATCCATCATCCTAATAATAAAATTTTCTGTGCTGGCCAAACCAATGGCATGGCAATAAAATAAAAATGTTTTTTGTGATTTTCTCAAAGTGCAAAAAGTGACTTAGGCCCCATGATGTATTGTCACTGACTGGTAAAACCAATAACTTTCTCAAAGATTGAAGTTGTTCGTGTCCTTGTATTGTCCAGGAGGAGGAATGGTCCAAGGATACCATCTCAGAAGATTCAAAAGCTTTGTTGGGTGGAAGAACAGCTTTACAGATTGCTTGTGCCAGAGACGACAGTTACAAAGTGAGTGCTCATAACTACTATAACTCATCTTGATCACCAGTCATCAGCATTATACACTAAATGTCAAAAAACTCTTGGTTAAATCATTAAATACTGAACTTAGAGAATTTTTGTCAAACCTTTGCAGTTATTAAATACCTTATATTATAGAATTTTCATTTAAGCTATTCAGTGATGAATGTTCCTTGATCTTGTTCTTTTATTAAAAATGTGCTAGTTAAGCACTGAGAAGTAATTAGTGAAATTTGCAGGAACTGCACATGCATGAAAGATGTATATTTATTTAAAAGATATCACTAATTCTGTTTCATAGTGAAACAATAATATGGATTATCAGAGTGATTGTTCTTATCCAAAGAATACGTTGAGAATCGCATTAAATTTTGCCTGTGTCAGGATGTCGAAAATAAAATTGTCATTAACTAGTGCAAAAATATAAAGAAAAAAAAAACAATATGACTGCCAAGAGGGGTTGATTTCAAGAGAGAAATTACTTTATGCAAGTTGACTATAAGTGGAACACACTGTAGTTCACATGAACATATTTTATGACTTTCAAAAATACAGAAAGAAAAGAGAAAAGAAGAAATAATATCAGAATACAGGGTTTGCAGCAGGAAAATGACTTCCCAAAACGAAATTTTCAAAATAAAAAATCAGTTTTAAGATTTTAAAGAAGATCCAAAACTGGTTTATTAATACTTTCATGATGTAGACGTTATACATTGAATGCTGCAGAATTTTTCTTTGAGATAGTGATATCATTGCTTATTTAAAGATACTAGCTAACAGACAATACTTATTTTTACTTTTTGTTTTTGTTTTTTTTTTTCTTGTGGGTTAAAAACACCTATCCTTCAAAAACTGGAAAAAAAAATTTGATTTACCCAGTAGCCTACAACACTGAGGAAAGTGATCCATTCTTTCTGCTCTTGCCATATCCACTATGTCCACAGAATGCCTGCCGAGTTGTGCGCCTCTTACTAGAACACAAGGCAAATACCAGCTTGATGTGCAATGGATTCTCTCCCTTAGCCCTGGCCATAGCAAGTGGCAATGATCTGGTAATTGCTCTCTCTGTGTCTGTGAGATACTTCTGTGCATTTTGTTTGTAACCCCGTCGTCTAAATATTTTCTCAAATTACTCTGCCATTTTAGCTTAATAAGCTCTGAGATCTGGCCCAGCTTTTATTTCCTGTGACCTGGGGCTCCATGGGTATTTTTTTTTTTTTGAGAATTGAAAAAAAAACAACAACTGTTGCTTCTTTTTCAATGAAAGTTTGTATAATCTCAGTTAGCATAAATATGGAAATGAAATAAACTTTTTTCACACACTTCAGTCAATTTTATCATCTTGCTTAATATAATGAGACAGTATATAGAGAAAAATGAACATTGCATGTCCAACAAAAATTCATACAAAATGAAGATGTCAGTAAAGGGAAATGATTTTAAATATTCAGTACACAGCCTTTGAACGCATACAGTGCAATGTTTGATTATGAGGAGACACATGATTTGAAACTCACAAGGAGTGCGATGTTAAGTGTGATTGTATGCAGGAAACATCGCAAGAGGTGAATGGTAGGGCTTCATAAGTTAATTCACCCATGCCTTATTTGTTTTCTTTGTTGTAATCTTTTGCCAAGGGTTTGTCTGTATCTTTTGAGTTGCTATGATTTGCTGAAAGCTCTTTGCTAATTTTCTTTACTTCTGTGAGTTATTTTGTGTGGGAGATGGGTGTGTGTGGAGTATGGAGAACGATTGAGATTTATGCTAGTATTCTCTGTTTTGAATCTTTGTGTTTTTGTCCCTTTTTTAAAACAAATTAAAAAAAAAATAAAAAATTACCTTTTTTTATTTTCAAGGTCAAGTTTTCAGATTATTGGGATATTTACAAAGGTGGCACCTTTGAGGGAGAGTTAAAAAATTTGAAAGTTGTTAATACTTCAGGAAAATGTGATAAATGATATTGCTATGAACTCTCAAGATGAAAGTTTAAGACAAAAATAGCATTCTCACTGCAGAGAAATTAACAAAGCAAGTCACTGTAGACATTCAGATAAAGAAATTCACTGAATGTTTTAACATCAACCATACTGCTGTTTCAGGCTATAGATGAGCTTTTACTGTTTGGAACTGATCCCAGTCTGCCCTTGACCCATGGGATAGGCAGCGCCCTCTGTGCAGCTACAAGTAATGAATATGAACATCGCAGAACCATACAAGGTCGTCTGCAGCTGGTGGGTACTCTCACTCTCACATGATTTCTCTGTTGTTTAATATAATATCACAAAATATGACAGGCCAGTAGTGAATACAGTGAGGGTCTTCATCATTACCTGTCACGATATTTTTTAGGAGATGTACAAAGGATCAGAGATTCCACTCAATCAGATCTTGTGCCATTTCTACTATTTCATTCCATAAGTACAGTAACTGCTCATGTCTACATCATCATCCAAACATCTCTTTCAGAGGATCAGTGGCAGAATAGTTAACCTCATTCTTTATGGGTTCCATCCGATGGGCTGATTGATGGTTCTTCTACCTGACTCCCTCAGCCTATCTCTTGCCATCTCCTATTCAGAGGCTTTCAATAGGTTCATCTTTTCAAACAACTCTACATTCTTCACTCTTTTTCAGCTGTTGCAAAATGCAAGTTATGGATACAGTTCTGTTATGTTAGGAGATAAAGATGAAAATTCAATACTGTAAATCACTTTAGAAAATCAAAGATTTCACCCTCAGTGTCAATAGGGAAATTGAAAATCCATGTCATCTTGAATTTGATATCTTTTAAACAAAATGCTCTGGGACCTGCTCAGATGAGAGTTTCCTAAGCAGAGCCCGCATCAATTCTACATTTGATTTGATGCTGTTGTCCTTTCATCGTAAGCTATTTTCTATAGAAAATCCTTTGTTGGTCCACCATGATAGCCATATCTATGGCAGCTGAAGAACATAAAATAGATGAACTTTGTTATCAAGTATGTCAAATCAAAACTCAGCTTTTGTAGTCTGGGATTTATTTCATCCTACTAGGCCTGTGTCCACAAGTGCAATTTTCTAATTTGGATGAGTGCAAGAAAAATTGCTAAAAGCACATTAATTTACTGTTCCAGGGGAATATAGATTCATTCCCCGTCTGCGTTTACTTCCGTGTGAAAAAGGGGGGGTGGAAGTGGAAGTTTGACATCATAATTCTCTGTGTGTATTTACTTCTGTGTTTGGAATGTAGCACGCAAACTCTTAATGGGGATCCTAACATGATACTTTTTGATATAATTTACTGATCTTTTATTCAATAGAGCAACATGACCAGATTTACACATTGACCCAAAAATTACTGTTATTTTCAACCGAGTTAGGCTTGCCTTGAATTGTCATGCTGTGATTATCTAGATCTAGATCTAGATCTAGATCCAAAAATCTAGATGCTGATCTTGCACATCAAGTTTTCCACAAGGTCAGCAAACAAAATGGGTAGAATTAACTTGCTATTATCATTTCGTTGCACTGATGTTGTAAGGTACTCAATACGTAGCCTTCGAAGTTGGATTCAAGCAATTTTTCTTTTCAGCCATTGTCGTGCAATAAAAATAAAGGTGGTGGGCAGAACCAGAAGTCTGACATCATAATTCTCAAAAAAAAGAGGCGGAAGAGGAAGTAGAGACATCATAATTAATGGATTCATTGAATAATGTGGTTTTCCTATTTTCTCTTGAGCTTCATAATGAGATACTCATTTAGAACACTTCCAATCCACCATCCCATCTCCCCATTTCAGCCAATGACATGGTCTGTCAGCTAGCCCCACTGGCCATATTTTCATAATATATCCAATATACCTGTATGAAAAGTACACTAATGATCATGTTAAAGTGACTTAGTCCCTACATCAACATCCTATCATATGAATATACATGTATTGTGATCTTTGCTGCGGTTTCACAGGTAGATAAGCTGGTCAAAGCAGGAGCCAATGTGTTGGCCCCAATACCTATAGGTGCCAAGCGAGTGCAGGGAACAGCTGTGGATTATGCTTATTACATGTTCAATCAGGTATGAGATGAAACATTTACAGTTGAGACACAGGTATTCATTCAGCTTTCAAATGAGATTTTCTCATGAGAAAATTGGACAAAGACTTTTTCAGTTCAGATGTTCTCACTACTGAATGTATAGTTTTTTTTTTTAATGATCACCATGAATGTCAGAATTTTATCTTCTCTCTCATGGTTTCTTAGATATCTAAAAGCTCACTTATAGAAATCATTTATTGTGTTCACTCTTTGTTTTTTAAAGTTATTGAGAAAATATCTTTTCTATGCTTCATTGTGTTTTTCCACAATGGAAGATACCTTGCTTTTTCACCAGTTCAGGGAGAATAGATCAATCACAAATGATAGCATTTTTGTTTAGTTTTATTATTTTTTTTACTGTTTGTGGTAATACTTTTAACTTTTATGTTGTAAAAAAATCACATGAGATATTAGTATG
Organism: Peronia peronii; assembly: GCA_039654565.1. Classification (NCBI taxonomy): domain Eukaryota; kingdom Metazoa; phylum Mollusca; class Gastropoda; order Systellommatophora; family Onchidiidae; genus Peronia; species Peronia peronii. The sequence continues at coordinate 12,913 of JBCEWB010904888.1, forward strand.
GAGTCATATTTTTAGAGGAGACAATGGGGATTGTTTTTGAACAGCCCTGTTACATCCCTTTGCCAGACACAAGGAGTATTGAAGAAGCACAGTTATGAAGGAAAAAAAATTACTTCTGTGCTCTTTTCTTGATACATACGTCACAAAAAATGTTCTAAAATTCATGTGTGAGAAACAGTTATGTCTGCTTATCGTGATAATTATATCAACTTTTTTTTGTGATCAGTCTTTCAAATAACAAAAAGAAAGATGCCTTTTTTTTACTACTGTACACTGTTTGTTCAACACCCATTGTGTCTGGTAAGAGGAAGTAATAAACTGATCAAAGACCACGAGCATTTTGTCACAGTCAACAACATGTTTTAGCTGTTGTTTTTGGTGAGACCTTTCACCAGTTCATTTTAAAGATCTATGCTTTCTTTATCTTTTATTTGCTTAGTATTATTTTCTATGAATGTTTGTATGTTCTCACTTTATAGGATCGTAGAATTGCTCACATGCCTTATCATGCACTCACACATGCGGAGAGAGAAACATATAATGCTCGTCGCAAACTGCTAGCCCATATAGGTGACATCATGCGCAACAAAGCAGTGGAGCGAGAAAAGAAGAGGACTCATGATGAAGAGAGAGTGGGATTGAGGAGTAAGTGTGACACTATCCACTCATGAGCCCATCTGAGCAATTAATAAAGAATTCAGTTTTTACTTCCAGTACATTGCTACATATAAACATCAAAGGAATACTTTGAGAAGAGATATCATGAACAGTTGCACTAATGATGGACTCATTTGGAATCTCCACTTGGTGAAAGGCCTGGCTATGAGATACATGAAGCTGAAATTGATTTGTGAACAAAGGCACATAAAAACTTTGAAAGTTAATCAGTCTATCCTCTTGCACTGTTTGGCATTGTTGTTACTTTCATAAATTGTATAGTAACAATCTATCTTGCATGACTTGTTCATAACACAGTGTATTCCACAATGCAAACAAAGAAGCAGGAAGACAACTCACAGTGTTGGACAATCAGAATGTTGATAACCACCACATTGTTACAAGGAGATTGCAAATGAGTCCGCTGACATTATTAATGATGTACATTGTAGGAACTGAAAAAAAAGTATGCATGATGTCCTTTCCTGGCCACTGGTGATCCTGAATGGATATACTTGCAGAGGTAGATTTCATATGCTGGATTTCCCAAATTATTTGTAAATACTGTCTTTTATTTAAGATAAAAAAATAATGTCAAGGTCACCAGCATTGCAAGGCAAAAAGCATGCAGTTATTCCAGCCATTCTTTCTCTGTGAAAAACAAAATGTTGAAATACAATGTTGTGTCTTTCAAATTACACTTGACCACCTCACTATCTAAAACCTGTTTATCAGTTCTCTTACTGCTAGTATGACTTATCACCACAGTCATAACAAAATTTCTCAAGTCAGTTTTAATGGTGAGAGAAAACTCAATAGATGTCATCATCATGCCTGAGTGAAAAATGTGATTTTAGGCAAAGTGAAAAAAATTACTTTTTAATTTCCAATTAAAGATAAGCTTTAGAATTTTATTTAACAAAAATGCGCAGTCCATATGGATGGCACAGTATTAATAATTCAAAACGCTGCTAATGTCACTCAGGTGAGTATATTGTGACTGTTACTTTATGTCACTGAATCAGGCCATAGCAACATCTATGTCATTTCACTGATGGTTTTATTTTTTTTTCTTCACTTGCATATCATTGGCAACATATTATGATTGGTCAAGCAAAGAAATCAGACATATCAACCCAATTTATTTCAAAGGCAAATTTAACTAAAGCTAGACATTTTTAGAAGTAGATATTGATCATTTCAATCTGGATATAGGTCAAAATTTCTAAGAGATTTTTTTTCTTTGTTACTCTGCTATAAGATTTGGTGTCTTGGCACATAACTGTTCATGGTACTCGTGAAATGTTCTTATCACTGTCTGACCTGAAGTCATCTGCTAGTTTCCTGATCTAATTTCACTTTCAACTTATCCTCTTGGACTGTATGTCAAAGTTTTATGGCATTATTATAATAATATGTAACACCATCATCCGTGATGTGAAGAATCTTGTGCTCTCTATCAGAATAGTTGCACTTGTCATCCCTGTCTATTCTATGACCTACGACCTTTCAGTCTAGTCTAATGATTTCTGATCTGTTTCTCTAATTAGGTCAAAGCCCTAGTGCAAATTTTGTCTACATTGGTGCGGGGGCCAAACTTCCACCTGGATACAAGTCAAAGTCAGCAGGCAAAGGGGGTCAAGGTCAGGTCAAGTTTGAATCATCTGAGAAAGATGAAGTTGATGTAGCCCTGACTCTGGACACCACTAGGGCCCAATCACCAACCAGGTAAGTCCAACATCTGAGAGCCCCTTTCTTCTTGCCATACTGATTTGTTATGATGAAAAGATGTCAGTGCTACTCTGCATATTTTGCAGGAGAAATGAAAGAAAATTTCAACATCATGTGTTGTCATGAAGTCCCATGGTCCTAATCTTTTCCATAGAGTTGTGGATTCCAGAGTAAAGTGGGTGTGCTAATCATCTGATTACAGATTCACCAATGTCTTGGTTTCATCTAATGTGGCACTTTCATCCTTTGGTCATACCAAAGTGGTATATTATTTTATATATTTGAATGTTTTTTTGTACTTTTGATGTGAGTGAGGTGATTTTAGAAATTGTTGTTTGTTGTCGTCTGTTTCATATTTTTTATTTCTTTTTTTAAATTTTGAAGAGACAATCTGAGATTGTAACTTTGCATGAGATTTTTTGTGTGTGATATGATTCATATATTATTAGCATTGCAAAGCTTTTCTGCCTGTGTGGTGTGTGTAGAGTGGCTAGTGAGCACTTATAACAAAGATGATTTTTTGTGTGATTTTACAGGTCATTTTGTTCCCAGATAGATAAATGGTCAGCGAGTATGACAATAAAAAATAAAACGCAAAATTTCTAGATCTGTACATTTTGCTGTTCCCAGCAAGTATTCGGTTTTCAACATTTCCTGTACTTCAGATATGCAAATCATGAAGACATTGGCAACTTTTCATTCCCGATATTATTTTACCATGCCCAAAAGATGTTTGCCTATGTCATTCTTGGCCATTTTTGTAAAACAGGTAAAACAGTTTCATTTCAGTGTATAATGTCACACACATATTTTATTTCAAATGGTGGGCGCTTTTACGGAAATTTAACTTTGGAAACAATGCTTTAAGAGCAATGTAGTAAAAGAGAAGCATCAAAGTATTAACTATGGCCTGAGCTCAATTTGGGCAAAAAATGACTGAGGCAGTTATGCATGAGGGTGATGATTTTTGCTTTTAGTTTCATTTGTGATAAGGGAAAGAAACAAGAGCAGAAAGTTCTCTGAGTGGTTAAAGAAATGAGTGGTACAATTTGAGACAACCATGGATTCTTTAATATACTTAGCCATAGGAACTGGTATTTTGTCATATTTGAGAAAGCTAGCCTACAGTTTCCACACAACACAAGTCACGGTTTTCCACAGTCATTGAAAGTACTGCTTCAGTCCTGAAGTTCACTTGCTACATAGTATTTTCCAGATGAAAGTACATGACATGGTGTCATGTCAATGACTGCATGTGACATTATTTGCAATGTTTATTTTGATAAATATGGGTTAATTCAGAAAGCTTTTAGTATAAACATGTTTGGATGGTCAATAATGATCATTTGAATTTTGAAACTTTTTTGGACTGAGTGGAGTAACATTATATTTCTTCATAATCAATCTTTAACTTTTGGAATAATAGAACAATTTCTCCCTAAATGTGCTGCTAAACAGAAAAATATTATTTTTTTCCCCCCATTTGTTAATTAATTTATGATTTATTTTCTAGCTATCTTTATTTTTATTTAATATTTTAAAAAATATTTATTTCCTTTTTATTTTTACAACAATGTCTAGACATGAATTCATCATATTATATGTACCATAGCAATGAAAAATTTCACTGTTGATGACTACACTAGAACTGCTTCCAGCATAGAGGTTTGTCATGTTCTATGATCTTATGAACCTGGACTGGAGGTCCAGGAAATGGGAACAAATTATTAAATGTTGCAAAACCAGATGCAATAAGTCAGATGTCAGTTTTTTTTTTTTTCTTGCACAGAGTTATTGATGTTAATGGAAAGGGGGAAAAGTGCACTACACTTTTGTGAGACCATTAATCAGCTACAATTTTTCTGTGCTGAGATTTTCACATTAAAAATTAGCTTCTGCGCCTCATGGTCAATATAATTCAGTTTTGTTAGTCAATAAAGCCGGTTCTGACATCAGATTTATTTCAGCCACTCATGTGGTATAGAATTCATGTGGCAATCTAAATGATCATCCATCCACACTCAAATCTGCCATGTTTACTGCCTTTGGCGTTTATTGCCCTTGGCACACACCAGGTCAGGTGTTGTATTTGTGGACAGCGTGAGCCCCAAGCAGCTGAAACGGTTGACACGTGACCGAGCCAAGACACCTGTGAGGTCAGGGGAACTAACCATGCCTTGCTTTATGTAACACCCAAAATACTGCTAATTACCCCTTGCATATCATATTTGATATTGTCTGAAACATTCTTTCATGCAGCTAACTCCTTTCTTTTTTTATTTACTTGTATACTTATGATATCTTAAGTTTATTGCGTTTCTATATTGTATCCTCATAATACCATACCTCAAAAAATTTTTTTATAAGACTTATTTAACGATACAGGCTGTGGCAAAGAATATGCCTGTCACACCAGAATACAAAATATAGCATAATAATATATGAACAATACAACTTCTGAAGTGATGGTTATCTTCGCAAAGCTATGAAAAATTATGACTTTTTATTTCTATTTAGTTTGAAAGGGACTTTTCTGTCCAGTGCTCTAGAGTGACAAGACTGTCATGTTAACACAAAGCTGGGTTGTTAATTAAAAACTAGGTGGACCTTTTGGTTCTTAATTTTGATGAAAATATCCTATGAACAGATGAACCAGTTGACATACGCTTGTTTTTATATATTGGCTTTTGTAGTCATTATTGCTGCATATTTGCCCACTGGCGTGAATTGTGAGATTAAATAATGGCCTATGATTAATTGTCCTAAAATTTTGATTTGTATGTTAATATTTTGGAGAAAACAGGACAATTTTGCCATCAGAAATATGCTTACACAGCTTGATATCACTATAGTACAATATCTTTATGGAGGCTGGTGACTAGATCTTAATTCTTAATAAGCAAGAAAACTCACCATTCTCAACAAACTTTAAGCCCATATCTCTCACTGTTTATTAATTTAAAAAGATTTTTTTTTTTAGCTTTTATCTGATTCTGCATATCTTTGGATTTCATGATTTTAATATGACATGCAAACAGAATTTTTCATTACAAAATCTGCAGTTTTCTCACTTAATAAAGAATCTGATTTCTGCATGAAATGATGAACTTAATCTTAACTTTTAAAATAATTTATTTTATTTTATTTATATAACCATACTACTGAAATTCATAGAAACTACTATTTAAATTCTTTTACTCCTTCTTTTCCATGTTTTCAGTTATAGCCTATATCTTGTTTACTTAACAGTTTCCTTTGGTTAGGTGCTGTCTCATTTCAGATTACGTTTCTGTCTTTATAGTTGACCTATCTTGCATGATGAATTTCTAGATGTTTTGTTTTTCACTAAAGGTCTCTACAGTACCCTGCAGACATAACCAGCAAGGCCCGTAGTGTCATAAAACTTATCCTCACTTTTATCTTGTGTTATTTATTTGTTTGAAAGTGACATTATCACTTTTGCTCTCAACAACAATATGTTTTTAAATTGAATGTGTTCCAGTGAAGTTGGCTTCAGATGTGATTCATCACATAGATTATTCTCATCATAGATTCTTAATCAGTCATAAGACATATTGGTGTCATAACAATTTAAGTTGCCACAGTGGAGCTATAAGGAACTGCAATTTAAAACCTCTGATGAACATAGGACCACATTTTAAGGAGAAAAACATATGAGATATTGAATGTATGATAAATCTGAGAATGAGACCTAATCATTTCCTACCATATTGTACCTTTATTGACTTTCAGAATGCTGAGTAATAGATGATGACAATATTAACATAGTGAGTGGTTATGGTATAGATCCAGACTGAGTGTTGCTGACAGTTTTATGTTATCCTCTTTTAAGAAAATCCTGCTAAATAATAAATATGTGGAGGCTTCAATCTTTTGTTGCACTGTTGTTGTTGCATTGAAAGTTTCAGTTTAGAATGTAACACTAACAGGAGAAGAAAGGTCATCAATCATACAGGTCAACACCTGACGATGATGCATTACATAATCTCATCAATTTCATTCAACATCAGGTGTCTGAACCCTGTTAACTTCAGAGCATATATCTTGCGTCCAGGGCAAATGTCGGAAGTCGCACCGGGCGATTGCCAGTTACAGTTTTTTTTTATCACTTTTCCGATTGAGATACCAAACTTTTTTTTTTCAGGTTAGAAAAGGTTGAATTTTCATTTTGTGGGAAAAAAAAAAGTTTGGTATCTCAGTTGGAAAATAGTTGAAAACGGCTGTAACTCAAAATTGTCCGGCACAACTCCCGACTCATTTGCCCTGGGCGCAAGATATATTTATTTTACAGTCTCACTATATGACTCATATGTAGGCTGAATAACATCAGTGATGGCAATTAAAATACTTTGTATTTATAATCATGGCATTTTATCTAATTACACATAATTTTTTAAATAATTTTCTTAGAAGTTTCTTCTTCAGCCCTCCATTCTCAACTTCAATCACTTAAATGAAGAGCAGACAGTTGTAATATTTACTGTCCTTTGATTAGCTGTAATAGTTCAAAGTTTCTCATAGAAAACGATGTATAAATCTGTCATGTCAATAATTTATTAAGCATTGTTTTCTTTTGTTTTTAGTTTCAAAGTTAACAGCTCACAAACCTTTTGCTTCTCGTTTTGTGAAGTCATTGTCCTCTGCATTGAGCTTCAAGTTTTGTTTCTTTTTTGTTTTGTTTTTTTAAATTCAAAGCATTATATTTAAAACATGTTAATAATATGATCTCAAAAAAAGTATTTAGTTCTGTCATAAGCATTGAATGACACTATTGCTTTAAACTTAAAGATAAATTTTGAATATTTTGTATGGTTATCAAATCAGATTCTTCTGTTTAATTTATTCTGGCCTTTTTTGAGTGTGTTGTTAGTTTTAAATTAGAATTTTCACTGAAGCAACTTTCAGCTAGATTTGTCTTAAGAATGATATGTACATGTATTCTGTTTTAGTGGGTGATTTTCACCAATACTGATATAACAACATATCAGTGAAACAAAGGTTAACTCTCAAAGATTAGCTGTACTTGCAGCCTGTATTAGTACGAAGTTTACAGAGAGCATGAAATTTTCAAGCATTTATGAATACAATGGTTTTGTTTTAAATACATGTAACATGTATCAGTTATTAGTAAGAGCTTGAGAATTACATACCTAGAAAAGGAAATACTGTACTCGTATCAGATAGCAGACCTTTTAACTGATGGTGGATTCTGATTTGTATTATTTATGAACCAAAATTGTCGGCCATGTACTAAAACCAGTGATGATGACTTATGCTTACTATTGGATGATTTATTGCAGAAAACCTTTGTTCAAGTACTGCTACGAGTGCGGCCGCTCAGTAGGGGTGCGGTTGGCAGCATGCACACGATGCAAGGAGGTGTACTACTGCAGCAAGGCATGCAAGCTGAAGGCCTGGAATGCCAGACATAGGGAGGAATGTATACGTGTAGGAGGTGAGATGGCATATGAACACCATATGCAGCAGAATATGAATACAACGGAATGACCAAGTGCATAGAATGATTACACAAATGTTGTACCATGCAACAAACCCATTTGTTATTTGAAATTTATCACTTCTTTAGTAAACAAGAATGCCAGCGTGAAAAACCTTCAGTGAGCACAGCAAATAATTATATCAAGGCAGTTTATACTTGGCAAGATTTTATTAAAACTTCAAAGTGCTCATTGTGTAATGTCATAGTTTTGTGCCTTGTATTCAGTCAGTGCAAAGTGGCGGCTAACAATTACTGCAATATATCACAACAAGAAATGGCACTTCTCTGGCATAGTATAGCAAGGATTGTTGGATGTTATTCTCCACTGTCATGGTTCTTAAACATCTCATGACAATCAGCTGTGGGTTGGATGGACATTGTCACTGAAGGCATTACTAGCTTGCGCATCTTATCCAGCTTATGATCATATGTCCATGGGATGAAGACCACTCTTTTTTCAGTGGTAGTTATGTAGTCATTTTGTTGTTCAACATATGATCACAGTAAATCATATGAGATGTCAAAACTTGTGGCCTCTAATCTTGTTCGGTCGCCATCAAACACTCACAAAACTCTCTTGTATGTATCACTATATAACAAATATTATGATTCTACCAGTTTCTTAATTATTACTTAGTGAATTACATGCTTCAATAATTCTGTATTTGCCAGTTATTTATGATGTATATATAAATATGAGTGTAACCTTTTAATACTTAGCTGTTTGCAGTTTATTTATGCTGAAAAAGAAGTCACTTATGTTGGATGATTTGAAGGTAAAACATCTGAAATGCTTTAGGGAAATTTAAACTTTTGTTTTGTTTGAAATGTTATATTTTGAACTGCTCCAGGCTAGAGCAGGTTAAACCACCAGCAGATTTAAGGCATATTTGTGAGACTACTTGATCCATCTTAAAGGTCGTTCTCGAAGTCCCAGCCCCAAAGCCAGAACTGAGAGTCCCACAGCTGCCACCCTGGCCAACAGGGGAAAGAATGCAACAGGATCACAGAGAATTCTTGTGAGTTAGCACTCTTTGCTCAAATGTTGAATCCTTTTGGAATCTGTGGGCTCTCTCAGTAAACTTCTCACTCTCAAACTTCCCTATTTATCTTTCTCCTTATGTTCATTTAAACTCAGCCTCATATTCTATATTGCTCAGTCAATATAACCACCCCCAGGTGGTTGAAAGATGTAAACAGACTGAAATTATATTGCACACTTCTGAAGAACATCATAATCTCATGCATATTTTTCTATCTTCTCTTCCATTTACTTCATTTTCACATACTAATAGACTTTCGTCATATCATCCATTCTCTCTATCAGACTTGCAAGTTGGATGACTTCCAAGTTAATGTTTCTCCCAGCATAACAGACTGGCCTTGTTGCACAGCCTCCTTGTTTTTGTTTAAGTTTTGTTTACAATAAATTCTAAACTTAATGTTTAGTTTAAATTTGTTGACCCATAATACTTCTCAATTCAATGCAGTCTATCAAGTCCTATTGTAAAGCTCACATCTGAAAATGGATCTTGCCTATAATTTATTAATGAACTTACATGTTATGCTGAAGACACATTAAATTATAGTATTTTTTTTTGTTTCAGTTGTTTTCTGCACTGGTCAAAATGTTTTTCCTTATGGACAAATAAACTATTCATATTCGTATTCGTTATCAAAATATACCTACAGTATGAATGAAATTGTTTGTCATCAACGTATTTCATGTTCATCAAGAATTCACATACAATGGTCCAGGAAGAGACTCTAGATCAGCAAAGTTTGCTTGATCACAGCTGTCCTGTGTCACTGTCCACTGGATGAATGAGCAAATGAACTATTGTCATTTGTACTGACACTGTACTTTGAGCAGATCAGTCAGGAATTGGATCTCCATTCATATGTATTCCTAAGAGTTTCACATTATGGTGCATGTATTTAGTCATGTTGAAGTGTTTTCAAGCTTTAAATGTTAATTCTAATCAATTCACAGGAGGCCAAATAAAACTCTTGCCTCAAGTTATTATCTGGAACCTCTGTGAGGTGAATCAAGTTTGCATGATTTGTACACTGTGTGTTCTCTTCACAGAGCTGTCTCACACATCCATCTGTACATACACAAATTCATAGAGATGTGTTTGGACATGCACACAAATCCACACTGGGCACACAGTCCATCTTGTGGTCCACAAATGTTAGATATTAGCTCCCTCACCAGAAATGACACCTTTTGCAGTGAGGTGCTCTATCTCTCAGCTCCATGTGGAGCTGCATTTGTCACTTTGCCTGTAATGATCAGTCAATCCAATTCTCTCATTTTCTTTTTTTCACGGAACATGTAGTTACAAAATGGCATTGGATAATGTGATGATGCTACCATTTTATTTTCTCATTAGTGTGTAGGTACCTCTGCATTTTGCAGGGTGATTCCACAGAAAAGGGCCTGAGGCTAGAAAACTTCTAAGTGGGAGTGATTAATGTTTCTAATAACAATAATATAGGTATATCTTAAAGATAAAGTTTTTCATCTATCGTCCCCCCTTTTGTAGAATTTGTTCAGGAAAATCTTTTCATCTTTAAAGAATGGACTTTTCAGTTACAGGAATATGTCATTATGTGGCAAAGTAACTCTGAAAGCCACTGTTCTCCAGGGAATGATACTAATGTGTTCCCATCTCATGTCACCCCTGATAAGCATATAAGTATTAATGGAAGGAATTTAGAACTCTGCAGCTCTTGCTCATCATTAGATGAAATCACAATCATTTAGACGCACACTTGAAATAGTGTTAATAATGCTTCAGAGGGGCAGAGACTGTGATGATGTATTGAAATAGCAACTGTGGTTCAGGTGTAATGTGACCAGAGATATGTGCATATCATGTTGCTATACATGAATGTGCATGTTAGTGATAGGAAAAGAATAGAGATATGATGTCATTCAAACCTTTTCAAGTAAAAGAAAAAGATCTCACTAACACAGATTATGCACTATCAGTTCTATGATATTGATGTCCTATTCAGTCTTTTTCAGAAATAACCCAGTGTCACCATGGAAAGCACCCTTATCTACCCCCCTCCCCTTCTCCTCTTCCTTCCTGAAGTATTTGTCATAATATTGTGTCTGCTGTCTGCTAGATATTTATTGGAGTCATTTTTTTCATTGTTAGATAATATATGTGCAGCAATTTCTCAAGTCCATTTTGGCTGGTTGGCTCTGACCAACTGCTGGTTAGCTACTTTAACATCCTAAACCAATTTCAGAACTCAGGCATGGAACAAATAGATCCAGCCAGACCAGATTCCCGAGGAATTCTTGCTGACCTTGACCGAATGGATTCCTCTCTGTTGTCCTTCAGTGAGTTACAACTGACCAGGTGTCAGGCAGATTCAGACGGGGGCATTGAGATGGACAATAAGAAAGAAAAAAGCCGCAGAGGCCAGAAACATTCTGGACACACACAAGGGGCTAGAAGACAAGCAACCCATGAACCAGATGGCAAAGGAAAGAACCGAGGGAATACAAGGCTGATAGAGCATAAGGGAGAAAAGCAACACCATCACCACTCAGTAAAGAAAAGTGGAAGGAGAACTTTACCAGTTGAGCATAAAGAAGATATGAGACAGTCTCACCGAAAAACACATGGTCCAGGTTATTTATCCCCAAATGGCATTGCTGAGAATTATATGACCAATCACTATGCAGGAATGAGTGGGGCAAGAGGACAAGGAAGTCAATCTAAGCCAATGGGAACAAGGTCTTTGAATGCTCAGTATCCAATGAAAGTGGCCAGCAGTGGGAGATATCTCAGCCAATCACAGAACCCAAAACGAGATGGACGCTATCCCAGCAGGCTGCCACCCATTGATCTGACACAGCTTTCAAAACACAAGGGTGTAAGGACCTTTGATTTGTTATTTTCTTATACCTGCATTTGCTTGGTGTTGGTTTGCTTTGTTCATCCTAGGCAGCAGGCGGCAGCTAACCTGTTTTGCACTCAGATATACTCAATGCTCCAATAAACATGTGAACAAAGTTTATCTTTAACCTTTGACAGCTGCTTTTCTTGTGTCATGTTATATATTATGTTTTCTGGGTCTTTTCTGGTGCAAAGCATGTTCCTTCTACAAGTACATAGCTTCTTGCATGATTCACGACTATACAGTGTGAAAAAAAAAGCATTTTTCAAAACAAAGTGTGGATTAGATATATGGAAGAAGTAACCGAATATGCTGTGGAGACAGAGAAGTGGAAAATGAAGTGACAGAAATCCTACAATTATTTGTAAATGTGTATAATATGATAAGAGAGCCCTTCTGCAATAGATATTATTGTCTCAACACAAAATTACTGCCAGCACTGCGAGGAAAGGCATCAGGCAGTGTAGACCCTAATTAGCCATGAAAACTACTAAACGAAGAGAGCTTAAGTGAGGGAGACCTCTACCTTTTCTGTAAGATCATCAATCATAACAAGAGCTTTCATTTGCTTTCCTTATACAATAATAAATTATAATTACATTAAAATGATGTACATCTACTGGGTTATTATTCCTTTATTTTCACATATATCATACATGACTTGAAGTCTCACTATTCCTTGATCTCTTACACAATTCAGTATGAATTCTTTGTCAAGATGAGCCATGTGAACAATGCCATCATCAGCTTATTTCCCATGATCCTAAAAGTGTGAGAAGAATTCTTTGGTTTGCCAATGTTTCTATAAACGATTTTCATTCATGTTCAAGAAAAGTCAGTTTAGGCTCAAATGACAACAGAGGACAAGTACTTTAATACTGTGTTTTATGTTACTTGGAAAGGAATTCCTTGCAGAGAAAAATGAGTGAGTCTTTGAGCAAGTCACTCATAGTCCTTGACACTTTTAAGGTTAAGGATAGTAACATCTTTGTTTGATTTGTTGGACTTGTTAGAGAAAATAGGAAGAGGAAAGGCTGTGGTGGCAGAGAATGAAAACTGCTGGCAAATTAATTTCATAAAAGCTGAATTCAGTGGCTTGTAGATATCTCCTATTTTTGTTTGTTTATTTATCAAATTGTTCCTTGAGGACAGTGGCCTGAATGAAAGCCAGCAATAATAACAATACATACATTAAAACATTCTCACTAAAGGCTTTGACATTCAGATATTAAGTTGTAAGCTTTATCTTTTTCCAATTTTTAGAAAAAATAAGTTTTTATATATATAAGTCCACAACAGCTTAGAATTGTGAACTGACTAAGGTTCCCTTCAACAGTTATTTTTTAAATAGGATCTTAAGACGTTTGATTAAATATTGTGGGAAGTATCAGTTGTTATAACATCTGGATAATGGCTACTTTTGAAGTCATGACTACATTGGCATTCTGTTTGTTCTGTTACAGGTAAATGCTATCGCTTGGGTTGCCTTCTGTTTGACATATTATTTGTGCGTTCTGTATTTATACAAAGCTCTACAAGAAATGCCGGTATTAATTATCCAGTGGTTTGGTAGTGACCCTATATGATATGAATTCTTCATTAGATGTGTTGTGTCTTAATTTCTTTGTTAAATACTTTCTCTTGGGAGTGTCTACTTTCCATACTCGGAGCCATAGATGAGACAATGTTAATTGTTGTTTTTTAGTGTAGTCAGGTTGAATCTGCTATTGTCTTCTCTATATTCCAATTCCTTGTATGAGATTTTTGTTTCATGATACTCATTCTTTGTGTGTATGACTGTGCATTTTCAGAGACAAAGTGAGCTTCGTTGTCATCCTTATTTTGGAAGAAAATACATGATTTACCCCATATGCAGACTTTGTTATTTGTTTTTCTCACCTGTGCAATGCGAATGTGGCTTATTGAAGTTGGGGCTTTGAACTTTTCTCCATGTAAATGATGCTTATTAAGACAGGGGCAATCAATTATGGTGGCAAATAGGCCAGATGAAAAGGTAATGATTTCCTTTTTAACATTGATAAGATACTTTTATGTTTATCTGTCTAAGCATGAAATAACACTAATCACTCATTTTGATCAATGATGCTTCTTAAATTAAATATCTATTCTGATAGCTCTATGATGTTTTTATAGCATGTGACACTAATGTCTATTTTTACCTATATAGACAGGTTCATTTTCAAAGTATATATTTCTACTTATATCATTTTGTTTTGCTACCTGAGATGAAACAGCAATTCTCACATATCATGTTAAATTGTCATGGTTACTCACAAATTATTAACATGCAATACTGGAAATTTTGCGATTTTCAAGTTTCTTTATTTTGCTGTTTAAGTTTTTGAATGCCTACATAAACAAAACTTATATTGTGCCTAATATAAATATATCAATATACATTTGACTTTTTACTTAGATTTTCCCTGACATTATTTGTGTTGTATGTATTCATGTATATGTATCTGTGCATATGCGGCTGTTTTCCATATTTTTTTATTGTATGTCAAATTGAAATATACAATACGATATACGATTTCAAATCAAGCACTTAAGCATGTTAGTTTCCATAACAGTCTCACAAATTTACATGTCAAAGTATGTTAAACCTCTACCACCTCTGGATTAGCATAATATGATTGTGACTGCGCTGATGATTCAAAAAAAAATTTAAAAAATGGCCAACCCAATTACAAATTAATCCTTCACCTGACTTCTTCTGGTGAAGAAGCGATATCCAGAGCGATGAAAATGAAATTATGGAGAGTTATTTGTTACCTGTAACTTCACATGAATAATATGCTGTAGAAGTCTGAATAATTCCCTGTTACAACATCACCCATTGAAATGTTATCCTCTATTGCAGTTCTTGCACCAGTTACTTTCTCTGCTCTCTCACCCCCTAATTATCCTCATTCTTGTGCTGTTTCACTTTATCTGTCCTTTTTATTTTAATTTAATAACAAAAAAAAAAAAAACTGTTTATCGACAAGTTCAGATCAAACTACATTTTGGATTATCAATAATTAAATTAATATTCGGTAGTCTTGAATATATTACTCTTTTTCCTCAGCTTTTTATACAGTTTGAAATAATAACTCCTTTTATACAATATGATGATCAGGTATTTGATGTATGAGTTTGAGACGGCAGGTTCCATAAGATGTCTGGATTTCATAAGTTTACTTCTGCTGATCATTAGAAGTTCTAATAGAACTCTTTTCATCCTGGAGATTCCAGAGAGAGTGTGATATTATGAGACTTGAAGATTAAAAAAAAAAAAAAAAATTTCCAAGAGGCAAACAGCTCAGCTGAATTGTTTGTTTCTTTTTTTCTTTAGTGTTTGCAACCTATCAGTTATTGATTTGCAATAAGACTGTGGCTGTAAAGAGGAATTGTTTGTTGTTCTCTGTCTGGAAGTTTCAGATATAATTATTGTTATCAAATTTTGTTGTCATACACTTTTTTCCTAAAGCAGAGCTAACGATTTTCATTCCAGGTACCTACCAAAGGGCTGAGCAAGAGTGCAGAAGGAGAGAGAAAGATGGCCAAGCACAGGTTCAGAACAGGGAGTCCGCCCAATTATTCTTATGTCTACATTGACAACTACAGTCATAACTAGAAATAGCCAGTACAAGGATAGGGAATCCCTACCAGCTACACGACACTATTCCCATGTCTACATGGACAGTTACAATCATAAAAAGAGACAATGACAAGTACAGTATTGCTAGAAACATTGACAACTACTGTCATAACTAGAACATCGACAGTTCCAGTCATAACTAGATACAGTTAACACATAGGACACTCAACTGTTCTTTTGTGAACATTGACAACTACAGTCATAACTAGAGACATTGACAACTACAGTCATAACTGGAGACATTGACAACAACAGTTGTAACCAGAAACAGTGCATAGGCCAGAGATTCTCTGGTTACCCCTGAAAGTGTCAGCATACAGAAACAACTACATAGCACCTATATTGCCACACGTGCACGTAGAACATGTGGGGTGATCTATATTAATGTTGAAATAATGGCAGTATGGGCCTAAAAACTATAGGGGATGCTTAGCTTAAAATAACATTGTTTGTTGTTTACGAATGGAGTCAAATATAATGGCAAGTTTTTCACCAGCTCAGCTCCCTGACACATCTTGTATTAAAATATCACAGTGTAGATTTGACAGTTTGTGACACCTATCCTCTGTTACTTCATACATTTACCTGCACCATGTCAAGAACACAGCTGGTAGGACTAATTGTTTGTTGGTGAGCTGATCTAGCTTACGACACACTTGATTGCCTTTTGGAAAGGTTTTATACAACATAGTGGATGCAGACATGTGCAGAGCTCTGCTTTTATCAGCTACTACCTGCAGATACTCGAAATGTTGTTAGAAAGTATGAGAACAATAAAACATGACAGTGATATTTCATTTATGCAATTATAATTTCTCCTTTTTATGTATTAGTACCTTTTATGTACCATGTTTCATTGAGCTAGCAAAATGATAATTGTATTTTAGAAGGTGTTAATGATATTTAAATATTTATGTGTTTTTTGTCTTGATTTTGTTTATTTATAGGTCATGTGTACTACATTATTTCAGAGCAAGACTGCTAATGAATGCAGCAGTAGCTTTAAATAATTATAATATTATTTGTGGTTGGACAAGATATGTGATATGAATTACCAATATTAGATAGCATTTACTCATCACTTTCTTATCTGCCAACTAGCATTTATTTGAAACAGGTTACTAGATAATATTAATAATTTGATTTTCTCCTCTATCTCACTTTTACCAATGACAATGAGAATATTTTATCTTGTCATTAACTGATTCACTCCTTTGTTTCACAGGACATCTAACAAAGCCATAAGTCTGAAGACACATTTTATTTTCCACAATATATACATGGCTATTCCAACCACAACTAGATTCCCTGTTATGAGAATGTCAGTACAGTTGCAGTTCTTTGTACGTGATGGATCTGGAGAACGCAGATTTGAAAAGTCGCTTTTACTTTACTGTAGGATATACACTGAAGTTATTCACAGCTGTGAGCGATTGATTGGAGTGAATGAGTTATAAATAACTTTGTGACAGCAAAGATTATTGCTCTGAATTGATACTATTGTAAATTATAGATGTCTCATTTTCATTGTATGGATAGGCTAGGCTGTAGAAAAGTACAGGTCTAAGAGTGGTATCCTCTGAACAGCTTATGTGATAGCTGTTGAGTTTGTGTGAGACAGCTCTAGCTGGTACTGTACTTTATGAAGAAGGGAAAGGAGGAACAATATTAGTGGGAGGGTTGGAACAAGAGCACAGCAGTGTCTTTACTTTATTTATTTGAAGAACTGATTTCTTTAAAAAAAAGATCTTATATATATCTACAGGTTATCACTAATCTTCATTCTGGTGTTGAGATTTGTTTTCGTTTTTGTTTTTTAGTTTTTTTTAAATATTAAAATAAAAAAAAACACATAAAAAAATCCAACTCTTTGACACCTGAATGAAGATTAGTGATAGCTTATAGATATACAGGGCCTTTTTCAAATGTATTTTGTAGCTTGGATTGAAAAGCTAAATGCATACTATCCTAATAAAAAAAATAAATCCTCTTAGCATTAGACAAATCTTAGCTCACATTATCACTCAGAATGGAGGACTTTAATCAGACCATTGTAAACAGAGGGTCATGAACAATCTATTGGTAAAATGTATAGATATCTACAGCAAAAAG
Source organism: Peronia peronii (assembly GCA_039654565.1). NCBI lineage: Eukaryota > Metazoa > Mollusca > Gastropoda > Systellommatophora > Onchidiidae > Peronia > Peronia peronii. The sequence continues at coordinate 30,519 of JBCEWB010904888.1, forward strand.
TCCTGTACAGGCCACTGCCTACCTTACAAGCAGAGCTCCTGGTTGTTTCTTTAACCAATGAAAAGGAAGAACTCTGTGGAGATCAGTTCAAACCCTGTCCCTAACACTAGCTACGTGTAGCTCATGTAATCAGTTTATTTTTTAGTATAGTTCACATACACTAAAAACTTAATGTCTCGGTGTATCCAAATATATATCTGTGCCTGCTTGGAAACTGAGACAAATCATGACAACATGAAATGAATTTTTTGAGCATTTTTGAACAAATGCAGTGAAAAAAAAAAATTAATTCTGTCTTGTCCATGAACTGGTACAATAGCTATGATTATGATTCCCTTAAGAAATTTGATTTTTGGCTGTGAATCATTAACAATGTCTGTTAATGTTGCTTGTTGAAATTTACTTTATAGATAACCATATTCAAAAGGTCACTCTGCCGTCTCTGCACAGAAAGTCAGTAATTGTGAATGGATATATGCAGCAGATTAGCTGCAGACAATACAGTTTGTTCTTTCCATTCTGCTAACCAATATTTATGTAAAAGGCATCTTTTGTGACTAATATCATAAGTATTGCGGCGACAAACAGTAATATTGATAATGTCATTTCATCTTTGTCCCTAAAAGAAAATGATATTTTATATTTATGTGAATTTTTGAACATATGCAATTTATAAAAAGGTTCTTTTTCATTATTTATTAGTGACCTGTTATTTTTCTCCACTAAAACCTGTTTAAAAACCTGTTTAGCCCTGCAAATCGACAATATTGTGGCCATAAATGTCAATGTTGTTGATATTTCATTGCTGCTTTCATTTCACAGATTTTTCATTCTGTTGCCGGTGTTGTTTCATACATAGTTTGAAGCGGAATGTACATTTTTGTACTGGAGAACTGGTATTCATGGACAATAATGTTATGTATGAAATAGATAACCATATTCAAAAGGTCACTCTGCCGTCTCTGTTTCTGTTTTTGTATGTAAGATAGTTATGACTGCTTGTTTTCCACATAATGTAAGAATAGACAGGTAGAGCATGAATCAAAAGACTCACACACTTAAGCTCTTTTCACATTATTATATTTTTCTTTTAACGGTTCTATCGAGCATAACAGAATTGGTGAGAAAAAAAAGCCAAAACAGAACGGAACATATCACTCTCACCTGGTCATTCAAAGATCCAGAGCAAAACTATTTTAGAGCTAGATATCTTTTTGCCATTGATATCAAGTTTATTTAGAAGATCGCAACTGGTAGAAAAAAAAAAAGCAACAAAAAAACCCCAACGCTATTTAGCTCAACATGATGCCTGTTTCAACTGTTGTCCTCTGTCAACTTGTAAGGATGACCAATTTCCAGAAGTCCCAATATTGCTTCTTTTTCTTTCGTTTTTTTTTTTCTTTTCACTAGTTATCCATTGTATATTGAGACGTGACACGATGAAATCAGCCACTCGTCAAACTGAGGCGACCGGAGAAATCATGTGGTTTTCAACAGTGAACGAATTTTTAAGGCAATTTTTTTCTTCACAGAACCCTTCTATATCAATGTAAAAAATGCATTTTAGAATTAAATTTGCTGAAATAGATTGAAGAAAAGCCCAAAAATTGTAATTTAGCGGCATGGCCTAACAAAGATTAATAAGGATTTACAAAAGTGATCGTTATTTTCAGGTCACCCCCATCGTCTTTCATTGCCAATAACCCGACTTCTACTTAAGGTAGAATATTATTTTTTTTTTGACACACAGAAAGGGAAATGAATAAGCTTAACATTGGTACCAATAACTCCATATGCTCAATATTTGACGAGAGCCTGATCTCATCGTGTCATATGGCATTTGGTCATTGGTTATGAAGTGATATAAAAGATCTTTCAGTGGTCATATTCATACAAAGTTCAGCGACATAGGTTTATGAGTTTTAAGGTACAAACACACAGTGCATCCTTCTCCGTTCTGTCTCAGTCTGGACACCATCTAATTATTCGGTGGGCATCACAGGTATCTCAAAAGAGATATAAACACTATAAAGATACAACTTGCTGCAGGCTTCTTCGAGCAGTGTCACTCCCGTTTTGTGCTCTTTCAGGTATAATATAAAGGCGGTGTTAACTTTATTTTGGAGACGCGATTGAGGTTACCGAAGATTTACGTGGAGTCCCGACTGATACGGAACAAAGACGGGCGCGCTGTGACTGCACCTTAGGTCTATCCAGATGTACCCTACTACGGAGCATGTCTTTTCTTTCTGTGTATAGAATAACTCTGGATGTGGAATCTGAGAATTTGATGCTAATTTCGTTATATAAAGACGAACATCTATCTATCTATCTATCTATCTATCTATCTATCTATCTATCTATCTATCTATCTATCTATCTATCTATCTAT
>JBCEWB010904889.1:0-15650 GCA_039654565.1 Peronia peronii
TTGATATATATATATATATATATATATATATATATAAAATCCATAAATATCATATGTTGCTACAGAACTCTGGTGTCGGAGTGCACTTGAGTTTGGATGTAGGTGTAGATGCTGATGTTATCGCTTTGGGTTAGAACATTCTAACTCTGTCCAGGCAGTCATAGAACTTTTTTGTGCAGCCTGCAATCAAGCAATCATGAAGCGGCCTCCTACTGCTTTCTGTGGAACATTACCTTCCATTATGAGATCGTGTATCATATAACAAGCGTATTACTAAATGGTAATTACCCGAATCACATACAGTTCTTCATTTCCAGCTGGCCAAGAGTCGGCCACATAGTAACCTGGAACTGGATTGTAAACAATACCCTTTAAAAATCAGGATTTTTTTTTTCTATCAACATATAAAATTATTCTATCTTCTTCGGACCTTACTTTTATCATTAGTATTATAACTAGCACCACATTTGTATACCCCTATATTATATTCGTGGTTGACAATCTAGCGAGTCCCACATGTAAATTTTGATTGCAGTTATAAGGGCTTTTATGACCTCATAAAGCGAAAAATAAATATGTCGTTGATTAAATCCATAAGAGCACTTACGACAGTAGTATAACCAAATTTTGTAATTGTTAAGCAATGTTGGAATGGAATACTGAGCAATTACGATTCTCAATAGACAATTTCTCAACACTATATCAATTAGATGTATGATTTTGTGAATGCACAAGTGCTCTCGGGCTAGCTTGGAAATGCATAATATTGCAGATTTTGCAAAAAATACAAGGTATTGTTCATGGAAAAGTCAAGAAAGCCTCCAATGTTCCTTTTTGTAAAATTGAAACTGCATTTTGAGCATATGACATAATACGAAGCTTGACAAGGCGCACAGAGCACACACCAAATAAGGTTTTTTGTCCCAAAGCTGGTCTAGATCTTATTTTTCGCCCACCACGTGAACTCTCGTATCAGTCACTCATTAGTTTTTAAGCTGATTTGTTTTGCATCTGGTTCCCCTACCTGCTTCTACCTCTCTACCTTATGTTCAGTTGGGACCAACTGTTATATTATTCTTCATGGTCGTACCCTGCTACTTCTTTACATTTTTCTACTTTGATTCTCTTCCATTCAGGGTATTGGATCCTTTAGCAGTTTTTCAGTCGCAATTTTGAATCTGATCAAATATTCCGTTTATATCTTTGATGTCAGCCAGATCAAGTTCGTTCATCTCGCAATGGGAAAGTTCTTGTCTATTGTTATGCTCGAATACACGCAGCCATTAACCAGGGGTGTAAATATCAAGGTGTCCACGAGCTTGTTCTAACGAGAATTAATTTTATGCACTTCGTTCTGGAAATGTAAGACAAATTCGAGGATCTGTCAGCATCTGTCATAGACTTATGCTGCCCATTGTCTGAAATGAGATGTCGGAAAACGTATGAAACACATTCAAGATCTCAGAAACTTCACCAACTATCGATGATGATTAAAAGATGTCATAATAGTGTACAGATCCTCCTTTGGTAGGCGATTCGTCTTTCTCGGCCGAGGGAGGACCCCTGTCTCTTCACCGTCATTCTCTCCGTTTGAAAACTACTCCTATCGACCAGATCAATTTGAATCTTTGCCTGTCAAAATTGTCTTTCGTCGATGCTTGAGAGATTGATTTTTTTTGCCACTGATGAGTGATCAGCGATATTGCCTTTGTTCTTCCCTTTGTCCGTTGCTTTCCTTTTTTAGTGTTCTACAGTTTTATGCCCCTCGGTTGAAAACCAGCAGAATTAATCATCCAATTCTTGACACTCTAGAAAGAAGTCAGTTTTTTCTTATATGACATGTCACTGGATTGAGGTAAATATCTGATATCCATTGGTGTGGCCCAAAATGATCTGTAATATTTAACTCCACCTACTCTTTCACAAACCTAACATTGTGCGAATAAGCAGTCTTCCTGTTAATGTAAGTTTGCCCTGCAGAGTTGACATTCACTCCATGTTTTATGATTAGGACATAAACTCTCTGGCTGACTAATTGATCAAGGCATAAGAGCAAGTGGATGTAAACATTTGTTTATGGTAGGAATTTTGAATTCCGCAACCCTATGATCGTCGGGGCACTACCCAGGACAACTCCCTACATTATCTGGTGATCTCTGTTCTGGCTTTGGCTTCCAGCTCTCTCTCCGATGTCATTAGACCATATCGATCCCCTGCCGTCTTCATATGTTCGTTCCTATTTATTTATTCCTATGGAGTACGTTTTCACCTAGGACACTGAATCTTGAAACACTGCGGCAGCACTGACGTTTTTTTTCATTCTGACAGCGGCCAAGAGTTCTTCATAAGATCCTGTGTGCTGTTAAACACGTCACGATTTCGTAGGGACATTTGTGTGTAGATGATATCCAAGATTTTGCCTCCCTTCATTCAGCAGTCAGTGTCTACATTTCACATGCTTACAACAGCTGATCAATGTACAACAGCTGATCAATGTATGCAGCATTGAGTTTTAGTCTTATTTCAGACTTCAGATTTATACTCTTCTCTTTTCAGATTGGTGGTAGTCTGCCCAAAGTTGCAGAAGTTTGATCAAATCTGGCTATGATTTCTGGTTGGAACCCTTTGTCAGAGATGATTGTTCCAAGACATTTGAACTGGTAGGGTCCATACCAGCCCATGGTTAAAATCACTGGGTTCGCCCCAGCGAGGGTCAGAAATCACCGGCCTATCCCGGTCTTGACAGGCGTACCTGCTCAGCCGCGGCGAGAATTGTCCTGTGCTATTTTATTTGAAATTTGACTACTTTTAACATCCCACTGCTATTAAACTGCCCACAGAAACCTTAGTGTGTCAGGTACCAATTTAAAGACCAGAATCTCCTCTCTGCTGCTGTAGTAAAGCGCATCTCCCTTCAGAGACCGTTTGCTTTCGAGATAGCTTTAAAAAAAGCATATGTTTTTCTTTCACATTTTATGATAATTTGGTAATTAACTGCCACGTAAATTAATCAAAGTCTCCAATGACTTTTTTAGAAAGTGTTTTGGTTTAGACCATCATTGCTGTATATGATGGAAAAAAATCAGAACTAGGCATCCAAAAAGAAATGAGTTATCTCTGTGTGAAGTGTGTTACTATACAGACAAAATGTCGATATTCTTCCATGCGATTTGTGTAGGAAGCATGAAAGTGTGTGCCATTTGTTTGTTACGGGCCTGAAAATCCTCACTTCATCTTGGAGAATATTTTAACTCATGGTCTGATCACATTTGTACAATGGAACATTCCTGTCAATACCATACTGACTGTGTGCATAACCTGTGTAGAACTTGTGGTGAGCGAACTCAGCAATCAAAAACCCCTAAGAAAAAACTTGCCTTCTGTCAAGACTTCAAATCGGACCTATGCTTTATTATATAATAAATATTGACAATGATAATCCAGACACACATTCGGGTACTTTATGTGAAAAGTGTCGTCGTCGAATTTTTCATCTGAGGAAGCGAGTCAGTGGAGTAACTTTAGCAGTAGCTGATGCCTGTAGAGAGAAAAGTTCAGCTATATGGACAGCTTACCATTCAGAGCTGACAATTTCAGAGTGCACTGTTTGTGCACATTTTCAAGAAACGCAGAGGGTATATGTAGAGGAAAAAAAGTATATGAAAGAAAAAATTCAAGTAAAAAAGACACCACTGAACCGCTCCTGTCGTCAGTGATATCAATCCAGGAAGCACGTGGCCAAAGCATGTTAGAATCTCCTGGCTGTAGCACAATGCTGGAGGAACACTGCTCACCACCTATGACAGTAACTGACATATCAGATACCAGCAAATCTGTAGATGATCCACCACTTTCACCCACATATACTGAGCCTGACACACCTGTCAGTCATTCCACACCTCTAAAGAAGCAGACAAAGCAGCAGGACAGCTCAACGTCGCCTATGATGAAATTAACTATAACTGTAGAGTTCATTCTTAACGAGCCAATAGGTACACCTGTATCGAATACAGAATATCTCATAGGCACACACATAACCAGACGAATATTATCTACATCAAAGGAAAAGGGGAAACTCACTTATAAGACCGGGGGTCAGCCTTTGGTATTCCACAGAGTCAATAAACAGAGGAAAACGTCCTTAGAATCACATTCTCCAGCTAAGAAAAGACGCTCCAATATCATAAATAAAGTGAGACAGACGATGGCTGGAGCAGATGAGATAAATATTGAGAAACAGCACAGCTCTGACTTGAAAAGAGTGCCATTAAATTCAAGAAGAGATTTATATAGGAACAGCGGACTCAAGAGCAGGGTGGCTCTTGACGCCAAATATGCCTTGGCAATGAAGGAAGAGATGGGTCTCACATGGCGGCAAGACTGAGTCCGACGTCGGCTGTGGAAGAATTTTGGCGTCTTTATTCCCAACGAACAAAAAGAAAGAGCTGTTCAACAAGACCTTTCTCGCAACCCAGTTCATATTGAGAGCTTAATTCTTGATTCAGAGGGATGTTCTGGTTAGCAAACACCAGTTAGTCGTGTTGACAATCTCACAGACTTTCTGGACGAGCTCCTTCTGAAATATGAAAAAGCGGGAGTGCTCACTTGGCATGGAGGGAACATTCCAGAAGACGAGATTTGGGTAAAAATTGGAGGTGACCATGGGCATGATAGCATGAAGATGTGTCTCATGGTCGCAAAATTTAGAAAGGCCAAACTCGAAAGATAACACCCATATCATTTGCATTGCTAAGATCAAAGATGCATACGGAAATCTCCAATCACTCTTAATCAACTAAGAAGTCAAGTAAAAAACTTGGAGCAAATGATTTGGAAAGAGAAATTGATCATAGTGTTCCTCTTTGGAGATTTTGATTTCTTCCTAAAGTGTTACGGACTGTCTGGACCACAAGCGGTGTATCCCTGTCTATGGTGTCTTCAATCTAAAAGAGAGTTCCAAATACACAACGGCCACTAATCACAACTTCGTGCCCTTGCAATGTTCAAAAATGATCTCAGGCGCTTCAACACATATAGAAAGAAAAAGCAGTCTGCTGCCCAAATTTATCACAACTGTGTAAGGCCACCTATACTTGACATCGAAATCAGTCAAGTAGTTCCTCCATACCTCCATATATTACTTGGAATTCCCAAGAAACATCATGGCATTTTTTACAAGTGTCCTTTGGGACATGTGGGCGTGTGAGTTTCTGGACAGACACGGAGATGCTTAACAACACCAAGATCTCCAGCACACCGACGAGAGCTACCAACTTTGCCGCGGCCTGACATGATTACCAATAAAGGCCGAGATAATCCCCGTCACAGGGGATTGAAAGGCCCAAAGAAAACTTAACTAACATCATGACCTACTAGAGGCAGATACTGATGTGCTTGATCTCAGATTAGCTGGGACCTTAAAAACAACAGACTTTGACATGACACAAAATTTCAATAAATATGTGCAGACTTTCAAACAGAAACAAGAAATCGAGAAGCGTATACAACATTTGGAGGGATGTCTCGCCTTCTCAACAAACCAGACAGAAAAAGACAGATTAAAAAAGGAAATCGAAATGGAACAAGATACACTGGAAGAGCTGGTCGTGGTAGAACCTGGCATCAGAGAAGGGCCAGTTACTGCATCTCTAGAAGCAGTTCTGGAGAGACACGCCATCACTGTCCAGGCCTACCACAGTCGCTCGTTCATTGGCAATCACTGCCACAAGTATATGTCATATGAAGTCTACACCGATCTCACAAAAGAAATCATTAGAAGAACAATTTCCCTGACCAATGACCAGAAAACAATTGACTTTGCATATCAAATAAGAGAAAAATTCAACCAGCTAAATGAAAGTTATGCCACAGTTCATGGACAAATATCACATTCTCGACCCATTCACACTACCCAGCTTGAACCCATAGCACACGGAGTACGGACATATATAGCAATCTACCGGAAATTTTTCCTCCAAAAAATTTACTCCATATTCTTGAAAACCATTGTTTGAACTTCATCAGATTCACTTCACAGGATTCGGTCTGGGACTGTTAGGTGAGCAAGGGGTAGAACAATTACATTCAACATTGAGAAGAATCGAGAGCAGCCTCAGGAATAAGGAATGAAGGGGAAAAACTGAAAGCGGTGACGGCTGCACATCGACTACAAACACAACCAGAACTGAAGGCTCTGATTCCTCAACCAAAACAGAGAAAACTAGGGACAGAGCCTGTACAAAAGTGAACAAACAGTCGTCTTTGTGTATAGCGTAAAAAGCCAAGATTGTCTAGGATTGTGTTCAGATTTATGGTCTCTCCGTAACTGACATTGTAGTAAAAAAGTGTCCCAAATCCAAGTTCTTGGACTATACAAAATACAGTGAACAATAACCTCCTGTGATTTGATGTTTCTTGATTACACGGAGTCTCCGTGAGACAAGTCACCCAGGAAAGATCTGGTTTCCCTACACCCTCCCAGCTCGAGAATTGATTATAGCACCTCTATCTCCTGATGCCTAGCAATAAAAGTAAGTTTATGTGAAAATTCACTCAGTGCACGTTGTGTTGGTCCATAGTGGTGATGTACCCTGGAGTCTTTAATAACATGTATTTAGAAATTGTATAGTGACTTTCAAACGCTACTATAAAAGCCCTTTGTTCAAATCGCTCTTTTGTGTTTACATTGCAGTAATCTATGTTAAAAATTGTATGTCATTCTAATTCATGAAACGCTCTCTCACTTGGTGTCGCTAACTTAGTGTAGATGTACGGTAAATTTCCAATCTGCGTTTAAAGACCAATACTTGAGCTGTAACACGGCAGACTCAACGCGGGAAAGATCAGCTGAGGCCAGGTAATCTGATACCCCGCCTTACCATGCCGGCGTGGGGAAAAAAAAAAGCCATTAACTAAGTGCGCCGCTGTGAAACCGCCGTGCATGACGTCCTTGTCATTGAAATTAATAAGCCTTGACGTGAACTAGTTTTAACAGCTGATTTGAAATCGAGATCTGTTTTGTTTTTATTTTGGTGACTGTTGCAGTCGCTGTAATAATACCATGCTGCACAGCCATGCACTGCCTAAAAACAAATGTTCTATAGGTTTCTCTCAAACGACTCCAACTAAAAAAAAAAAGAATCCCCCCCCCCCCCCATTGTTAAGACATACGCCGCACGGATACGTGCATTCATGGACATATTTATAAACATAAAGACATATCAGCATAAAATGTCTCTGTCCTCTACACTTGACTTGGGCCATTGTCCACGCATCTATCGCATTCTGTCCTTCACAGCTGTTCATTGACTCCATCGCACTGAAAACTAAATGAAAACCAGGCGTATAATCAATAGGGCGACAACGATAAACGACCCCCTGTGAGGTCAAATTTCAAGCAGAACAAGAATGTCATCTGTCCTAAATTTTTATCGCCCTGTTAGAGAATGCACATGCGAGTATCTTTAGAACAGACTTTTGTGACTATCATTCATTACACAAATCACATTATGCTACATCAGTATTCAAAATCAATTTCTAGACAATGATCGATTGTAAGCGCCATTGCGGCTGTAATCAAAAGCTTTTTAAGAACAAGCGTAAAAAACGATTTTTAAACAAATCTTAATTACTCCTCTAATTAATATTTTAACTGAGTTGAACCTCGGCCAAAAAAAGAAAATGTGAACAACTATGGCGCTCATTGTTATCAAATAAAATGAAAATGTGAAACATGTCGGTTACAGCATCAGTACCATCCGCAGTCTGCTCTCCGACATTGACAACCCTGGTTATGTTCCAAGATACCCTGTCTACAGCACCAAACATGGATTCAAATCAAGAACTTTATCAGAAACCTAACAAGAAAGAATGATTAACACTTAAGATTTAAGGACACTGGATATCAGGGTTTCTCTTGCTACTTTTCTTTCTTTAAGTTGTTTTAGGATTTAAAGTGGAAGTATCACGCCTGACATTGTGGAAATTCCATCTAGTCTAGATTGATATGTTACTGAGTTACATGTAGATCTGGGTAGACAATTATTTATTTTCACTTGAGTATTTTACTGTATAATTCCACATACTTCTATTAAAGTGTATATTCAGTACAATAACTGATAAACTGGTATAACAAAAATAAGGACAATGGTCCAGAATGATGGCAGCAATGGTCTCATGATGTCAGCACTGCATTGTGCCTTGTCATAGTGTGTATTCACAAAGTTATATATCTGTTGTTCACTGTTCAAAAAGCCGGTACCGATAACTCATATGTTAGATCTCTATGCCGTTTCACTTATCCTACTTATTGTAGCAGTATTTCAGATTGCAGATTTATAAGTATGTCACACAGAGGTGTTTGATGGCACAGTGGTTAAGATTTTTAATGCGCTTCTCTAGTGAATGTTTTGTCGAGGTTTCCCCTCTTCTCTTTAGAGCCGCATTTCATATGAATTTTCCAAGCTGGTGTTCCTTTAATCGTACTTTGTTTGAAATACAAAGAAAACTACGAGTGAGTGTTTTCTGAAATAATTCGTTTAAAAAATATCAAACAAATTTTTGTACATTTTTTTAGGGCAAAGGTTATCCCTATCATGTCTACACAATGGCGTGTCCACTTAAAATTGGTAAATAAAAAAAAAGTTTATGTAAAAGTAGATCCTGACAGTTGAAATTGGGTATACGAGCTTGTTTTCGAGTTCTTGAAACATTCTGTGAAAATTAGCTTCATCTATTTACAATGTAAGAACTTATGAATGATCTGTATAATGTCGTTTTTGACATGTGTCCTCATACAAATATTACCAAAATACGTTTGTGTGTCTGTCTGTGTTTGTGTGTGTATGTTTGATTGTTTGTTTGGTTTTTGCTTCTTCTAGATGGCACCACAATGAAGTGCTGATTAATAATTTTTGTCACAGAACTACATGATAATGTTAGTTAAAACGTCGATGTCTTCATTCTCTGACAAACTTCGATGAATATAATTAGTGAATGGGATTACTTTCAAACGAGTAATGAATAGTTTCTTATGCTATATCTCCAGCTCCCAATATGGGTCTCGCTGGAACAATAGCGGCCTGAAGCCCGCACTGGCGTGAAGCCATCGCTATCATATGGATGTATATTCGCTTGTTGCGATAAGGAAACTTAGGTTATGATTAAATTGTGCTTGTTGCTCAAGCTCATGAGCATTTAAAGATTATGCACATGACCTATTCACAACGAATGATTCTTTGTCAGTTTGTTCGAGGAATAGACCAAGAGAAAGACTTAAGTATAGCCTACTGATTTTATAGAATAAATGATACGGGGAGGAGGACACATTGTCATGGAGACCATTAGTCACAAAATGAAAAGGTAAATCTGTGTCAAGATCTGATGGATGGATGGATGGATGGATGGATGGATGGATGGATGGATGGATGGATGGATGGATGGATGGATGCATGAATGGATGCATGGATGGATGGATGCATGGATACACTATAGATGATGGATGGAATTATGATGGTTGGGTGAGTGGATGGCAGGATACATAAATGCATTCATGCATGAATTGATGCATGGATGTGTGCATGAGAAATAGCCACACAGAGGCGGACGCAGGATTTCACAACTTACTGCACCGTCATCAGAGTCAGCAGGAAAACCCGTGGTCAGGAGAGCAAAACACAGCAAAGCCAGCAGATCGACCAGAAGGGAAACTTTAGACATGGTCACTCTTAAGACTTGATGTTATCAGCAAAGATGAAATTTTGAACAGCTGAGACTTGAACCAACACAGTCTTTCTTCTGATGTCTGTTAGTCCGAAAATCGTCCTTTTTAAAGCTTATATCACTGGCAGCTGTCAGTCACACCTTTGCTTCTGATTGGTCCGTTTGTGAAGAAAGGGTCACTTTGACCAGCTATGATATTCTCATGAACATCAGATTACATAACGACTGACTGTTCGCTTTTCGTAACAAACAACACCTGCGGAGTAAAAATTGTCGAGAATGATTGGACTTCGTGTCGTAGGAATTACTATGACTGATTCCCTCAAGGGCGACAATGCGTAATGTCTCTTGAGTTTGTCGCTGATTATCAGTGCTCTCGTCACGTGAAATAAATGACACTGGGTCTACACAGCGTGGAAGCCTATCAGTAGCTTTATAATGTCCTCTTCTCTGTCCGTTTTCTCTCTTGTTCTTTCTCTTTCTCTCTCACTCACTCTTTTTGGCCTCTCGCTACCAGACTCGGACTAAGTATACAGCTTGGTGTTTCCACTTCGCAATAATTTCAGCATCTGTCACCCCTCGTGCGCACCGCCGCCGGCGGGTGCTCTTTTTTTTTTTTATCATACATTGTTCCTGACTACAGGATGGAATCAGTTGAGTGATATCAACGGTTTAGTGCTGGTTCACGCTCACAGTCGATGTTCTCGCATAACAAAATGAGATATCGCATTACGTTTCAAGACCACACTTTTGTTTCACACGAAACGCTCTAGAAATCGACTTACTTAACTATTCCTGTAAAGTCTACTCGTGCGATTTCGGAATGAAAATAGGAAGGAAAGAAAACACGTTAAGAAAATTTTCCCCCTGCCTTTCTAATCTCTTCCACCCGCTTTCGGGAAGAAAGTCTACCAGTCGTTTGATCATCTATACGATCGGTTACACACTTCTTTTCGGAAAGAGCCTTTTAAAAAATATGTTATGAAGTTCACTCCTAAAAAATGTATTGCTAATAATCAGTCACATTTCCCAATTTAGCCATAATTTTCGCTTAGCGTGAACGCTCTAGCAATGAACATCCCACACTGACGTTTTCCTGTCCCAGGTTGACTGCATCAGCACGGGTTTTCAAACACCTATAGACTTAGTCCTCACTCGCCCTATATGGAATTGCTGTTCATTACAGAACACGGCATTAACGTGTTCGCAGTCTTCTCGCCTCAGGCGCATAACCGACACAGCCAAAACTAGTGTCACACGACAAGCACACTCCTCGCTCTGCTGGAACATTTTAGAAATCGACAAAGGCAAACTTCCATCTTTTTTTACATTAATATTGCTCTGACACATTGCCAAATGGTCACGTGACAAATACGACTTAGTCATAACTCGCTTTACATGAGCACACTACCACACTGCCAAAAGTAGTGTCATCTTGCAAGCCCACCTTTCTATCTGCTGGAACACTCTAGAAATCGATATTCAATCAACTTATTTCCTCTTTTACAATTTGATATACATTGCCACTTCATCCGGCTCCACTACCAGCTTGGTCAACGTTCACTTTACAGGAAGGCTCCAGAAATCGATTTACTGTCTACCTTTGCAGGTGTTGTCCCATATCTAGTACACAACGCCAAATTATTACATCATGCTGTACGAGACTACTTTCTCTTGCTCGGTTTACATGGACACTGCTATAGGCCTACTCAAACAGGACCTAGCTGTGCATTACAAGTTCACAATTCATTTAACATGCAAGTTCTAGAAATCGGCAAGGTCAAACTTCACACCCTTTTAAACAAAAACTAGACTCATGTGACAGATATTTTCAAGCCCCCACGTGACAACAGCATCTTAGTGAACAACTCACTGTACATGAACGCTGTAAACATGGACTTCACGAGGTTTTGTCTGCCTTTACAGATTCACACTAAGAACGTGTATTTCCAACAACCAAACACATTTTTTTCTTCTACAGGATACGAACGCTTGTCTACCAGACATGGTCAAACCAATATGTCACACCATTAACTTAATCATCGGTGGCTTTACACAAACACCGCCGTAATCAACAGTTCTAGATCAACAGTTTCGATGAACCACTTAGGCCTCTGCTCCGTTCCGCTTCTCATCTTTCTGTACAAAAAACGTAAGAATAGTCCTTGCCCACATAATACGCTCCGCTCTGCCTTTTTAATTATATCTTCAATTGCCTAACATAGTTGCGCTTACAGGAAAGCGCAAGATTTTTTTTCTATAGTGGTACAAAATCCTCGTTACTGGATTCTCTCTAGGTATAAATGTATAAACTGGTATATACTTCACTCATAAAAAGAAAAAGAAATCCATTAACGCCCAATAGATACAAGAAAAGAGGCGCACAAATAAACGACAATAAATAAATAATAGATTAAGACATAAATAAATAAAATAAATGAACAAATAAAGAAAATAAGCAAGAAAGAAAGTATAACTATATAAATAATAAATAAATAATAAGTAAATAAATAAATTAATATAAACAGAGCAACATTTTAAAATGAACAAACTTTGAAGAAATAGCATTGAACCAAGGATTTATTTCCGAATGGGGAAAGTTCCTGATCTGTGCTCTATTGTGAAACGGATCCGGTTTTCATTTACATCTGTGCGCCGGCTTCTGTCATTGCCCATATTTCAATGGAGCCCGAAACAAAAACAGAGCCGATCTCACCAGTGAAACAACAATACGTGCTCGCGACTCGTCTCTCGTGATTTCTATCTTCCTTCATCACACAGTAAAAAGATCTCTTTTCTTATTAAGATCTAATCCCTTTCGGTTTCAATTTCTCACCAAAGACAGGAAAATTTCTCGAGATCAAAGTGAAATGAAAGCAAGTCTAAAACCGAAATCAGCGCACGACGTCATACATAAGCCATTCCTAGGTGTTGTGATATCCCTGTCGGAACAGGGATAAAAATGAAGTCACCAAACAAAATTAAAATACCAGTACCCAGGAGGTGAGACGAGGACATTCACAGCTATATATGGAATCGAGATTGAGCTGGTTTCTTGATTTTTATTTTTCTGAGCCGATGTCCTAAATCCATCGTATGTGCCAGCTCTGTTTTCTCCAACGTCCTATATCAGATCCTTAGTGTCATCAACGTTAATCCTTTTTCTTCCCAAGATAGTTTTATATCTGTTTAAGAGTTTTTTGTTTCTTTGTTGCTGTTGTTGTTATTGTTGTTGTTGTTGTTATTGTTGTTGTTGTTCTTTCAATGTTAAAAATAAAATTAGATACAAATGAGGTCATAGTATCCTTGATTTCTGGAGGAGTATAGAGGATCCCAAATCCGGCGTGTTTCTGACAGAAAGCTCAATTTTATTATGGTTAATTTTGTTTTTCGATTTCTTTTTTTTTTTTTCTGATTCTGAGCAGTTGCTCTCAAATTGAAGATATGTCACTGCTTTACTTGCAGTTACACTAACTATATATATATATTTTTTTAAATTGAAAAATAAGGCTATCCTTACCTAGACTTACGAACAAGATAAACACCTATCAAACTGACCTAAATGATGGAACTATATGGTATTCATATTGCTCGCTCTTTAACGGTAACAGTCTCAATATTCATTGATGGGCGCTCAGTACTTGTCTGATGAGATATTGCATTTGTGTTTGAGAACTGATAATAAATGCCCTGACGTTATATGACATAAATGCCCTGATGACTACACTGTATACTGCAGAGAAAAGGATTCTAGCACAAAGTCTATTGAGCGAGTTTTTGAACATACTGGCCCCCTTTAGAGTTAAGTGTTTGTAGCCGTCATTGCTTTTCAAGAGTTAAACATGTACTTCTCTAACAATCTTACTCGTTTGTCCCTCTAACTCTGGATAAAACCAGATAAATTTTGTCAAAGCGTGATGGAAATAATAGTCATATGATTGTACTCGCTGTGGATGACACTATGACCGATGCATAGACAAGTTCCGTGGGAAATCTGTCCTGAAACCCTATGTTTCTTCACCACCTTCACCTATTCCTTGACTTCTGCCGATTCCGTAATGGTGTCTTTAAAGATGAGGCCACTTAACTCATCAAAATTTCTCTGTCCTTCGATGTTCTCTGAGAATCAGCAAATCGTACCCAACCCCCAACTCCCACCCCCTCTTTCTCGGATTTTGTCTTCCTATCTTTTTTTCTTTGTTCTTCTCGTCCGCGGCTGTGAATCCACATACAATATAGCTTTCCTGAAAAATAAAAAGTATTAAGTCTCATAACCTCTAAAGTTGTGACCTCAGGCTCGATCTCCGACTTGAAACTTTTCAATTATTTCACTGGATAAGTGGATTTTTCTTTATGCTATTTGCGAGGTGATGTAGATATGTGACAATGACTGAGATAAGGAGTATAGATCGAAAGTTTTGTTGTCGTTGATGATGACATTGTTGATGTTGTTGTTGATGATGATGTTTTAATGTAACTGCTGTTGTTGTTTCTCCTTATTGATTCCGTTGTTGTTGTTATCATTGTTGTTTGTTGTTGATATTGTTGTTTTCGACAAAAACAGTTTCACCAACACAAGATTTCCTTCATCTCTTCTCTCATAGCCGGTGGGAAGATGATGTCATCCTGACAATCTTTGTCCATCTGTCCCAATCTCCAGCTGATCTCATGTTCTGGCCAAAGGGAGGTCATTTCTTGATGTTATTCTCATGGTTTGCCTCGTCTTTTTCTGCCTAGTAAAACGCCTTGCATGACTGATTTTGCAAGATCTTTTTATCTTCTGAAATGACCGTACCATTTCAGTTTGCACTGTTTCACCATAGATAGATCTACATGCCTTTCAACTACAGCATTGACCACTCTCCGGATCTCTTCATTAGTAATGTGACCTTTGTATGAGATGCTAAGGACTTTATGGCAGCATCTCATTTCAAAAACGTGCATTCTTTTCTGTAATCCAGCTGTGGCGGTCCATGTTTCATAGACATAAAGGAATGTTGATGTGACCAGTGAACAAAGTTGTCTGATCTTATCTAGCCTGAAGTTTTCATCTCTCCAGATGATTTTCAGTTTAATGAACACTATAGTTCTCTGCACTACATGTCAAAGTACTTTAGATCCATAGTCTGAAAGTATCTACTATCGCCCCAACATGCGCTGGAAGTAGAAACCAATTATTAAAAAAAAAAAAAAAAGACAGACAGAAATAAAGGCGGTTGACAACCAAAACCTTTCTCTACCCGGTTTCTTTTCAAAGAGTTAGCGTGCAGTCATTCTATAACTTTCGTTTTCCATTCTGCATTCACGAGAAGAAAAATTTAGCTTTATGTTCGTGACAACTTAAAATGTTCCTAAACGTTGTTTTTCTCTGTGTTTTTTAAAATATTTTCGCTACATCTATCAACAGAAAAGAAAATGCCTGTTAGGGCTTAAGGATGAAACTAAATATGGCTAATATTTTCATCATTCTCTTGCATCCTCATAACACTCATAGTGTGTTGGATTTTAGACAATATTTTGATTGTTGGTTAGCTTTTTTAATGTTTGCCTCATTATAATTCGGAAAAACGAGTGACACAGTCTTGTAATTAATTTGAACTCTTTTCCATTTATTTAAACTTGCATTAACATCTACTTTTTTTTTAAAGTTTGTTTTTCTTAAGCCTTTCAATCCAAAGAAAGTAGGATTATCTAGGCTTTTTAGAAGTTCCCAATTTTTGCTGAGAAATTTTGTTTGTAGAAATTTGGAATTTGGAAATTTTGCCTGGACAGCGGTACGCACCCTACTCTTTCATCGATTTTGAACTGCCAAGGGTTGTTTAACGTGCGTAACGTACACAAGACACATCCGAAATGTCTCGCGGCCAGTCGAAATGAGACGTAAGTCGCTGGGCTAGAACCGAGAAATCGATCTTTGAATGTGATGAGGT